>NQII01006746.1:0-16472 GCA_002778355.1 Clitarchus hookeri
TTTTTACGATTAAAGTTTGTTATTACTTAAAAACATTTGCAGGTTTTAGGGATTACATTGCAAGAGAACCAGCGATATAAATTACGTAGACATAAAAACTGAAACAATAAAAATAAATAAATACTACGTCATGTCCTTAGATAGGCCACAATTCTTACTTTGGGCAGAAAACAGCAGAGAGAAAGAGAGAGAGAGAGAGAGAGAGGGAGAGAATGAGAGTGTGTGTACGTGTGTGTGCGTACATGCATGTTTATACGTTATGTTAAGGTGAAAACAAATATTGTACAACTGAAGGAACCATTATTAAACTGGAAGAGACTTCGAAGTACGCGAAAATGTTACAGAGCCCTTCCTACACTCTCAAATCATTTTTGAGTTGTATAAAGAAAATAAGGTACGTATTGTGGCCAACATAACTTATGTTATTGTATTTATAATTTTATGTATTTATAATACATAACTGGCGTGTAAGGCAGGATTTACAATAGCCCGTCGCGTCCGTCAGTCATCAGTCAATCCGTCTCCCCGTCGAGCGATTTACAACTAAAATTCGTACGCCCGTCGTCAGTTCATTGCTGCAAACTAATAGAAACAAAACTGTTTACAAATAGAAAAAGGATTTTCCATAAAAAGTTAATATTTTTGGCGGTATTGTGTAAGTACCCAAAATGCGCATACACGTACATAACGAACATTAATTGATGTTAAAAAACTTTTAAATACCATATAAAGCATGAGTTTATTAATTTTACTATTGCAAAGAAGGAACTCGCGTGTGCAAACGTAATTATAAATAAATCTTCAGGAAAACTGTAACGTAATTTCATTTTACAGCTGCATAAACAAACATATAAAAACAAAAGACGGCCTAAACAAAACACTGCCTTCTAAATAACTCTGTATGAACGAGTAACAAAACGTACAAGTTTAGAAGGCTGCAATTTAATCCGTCCGTCAAAAGTTGAAGCTTGCCAAGGTTTTGACGGACGGACGGATAAAATTAATGGCCACCTCTGTTTGGCTGTTGGTCACGTGATTGACGGACAGATGACGGAGGGACGGACGCAACGAGTTGTTGAAAAGCCCGCTTAAAAATATTGTAAACGTGCCATATATTTAACATGAAGTGTTTTCTTAATGTAAAATATTTGTTATATACTTCAGGGCACTGCCTAGTAACATATTGTGTGTACAATAAAGGTTTGCCTGAATATGCGAATCTCAGTGAATAAATATTCTGAGAATACGACTTCTTCCCAGGAAAGAAAAAAAAAATATCCACAGCTACCAATGTTTGATTTTATCAGATTTAAATATACCCAATAAGAAAAAAAGGGTGACAATAATTTTAAAAATTGTATTTTTGGAGCTTTCCTGCGAAATTTCGTAAACGGATAAGGAGAAAAATACAAAAATCAAAATCGTGAGGAATTCAGCTTCCCAGGAATACATTTCGCAGTTTTGGGAAAGTGCCTTCCAATGGTTCCTTATAACCAGATTTAACCTTGAGACGTTAAAAAATTTTTAATAGGATACTCGTAAAATGTAATATTTGCAGTGATGTGCACACATATTGAATGGAAAAAATTGCTGTAACAACTCAAATCTAACGTTTTCTCTTGGCTTTTTTTTTCATATATAGTTAATGCGACAAAGGAAAGTAATTTTATTTTGTTCTCATTTTTCTGTTTATTATGGCAACAATACGAAGGATAATTATTATGTTTGCACTGCATAAATATTTAAAAATAATTATTGTTTAATTTTTAAGTGTGTGTGATTCCGATTATAGCGATAATTTGTTTTGCATTCAGAGGCCATATGCTACTTGGAGTTTGTTGACAGTTGCCATGACAACGTATGACTGTTACAGAATCTGTGAGCCAGTTCTCTCGCGATAGGCGGGTTTTTCGAATGCGTCTTTAATCCTTTATAATTTTACGAAAGCACAGATACAAAAATTAATTTAATTTCTTTTGAACGCTTCCGTGACGCCATTTTTTTTCTTCTGAATTTCATTATTGAACTGACTTGCCTATTTAATTACACTGCTGGAAACCTGGTTTAAAGATTCNTTTTTTTCTTCTGAATTTCATTATTGAACTGACTTGCCTATTTAATTACACTGCTGGAAACCTGGTTTAAAGATTCATAGACTCTACCGAAAGTTGTTTGTGAACATATTAATTTTTTATTTCAACTCAATAATTTGCAATTATTTTGAAAAAAATTAAGTTAACGTAATTTCTGAAATGCACATTACGAGAGAGGCTAGCGATGCTAAGTGCTATTTAAATGACAGATATTTCTTTGTTGTCGGAGAAACACACCGAAAAAGTATTTTTCATTGAATTAAAAAATTGGCACACTTTAATGAGATTGGGTTTTCTGCTATATCCATAGTATTTATGACGTCACAAAAATATCTTTGGCCTGAGTAAATCATTATTTTCTTTCAACTAGTCTCTGACTGCTGCCGACTGACTCCTTCCACATGAGTCAGTCGGCAGNTGAGTAAATCATTATTTTCTTTCAACTAGTCTCTGACTGCTGCCGACTGACTCCTTCCACATGAGTCAGTCGGCAGCAGTGAAGTGTATGCATTCATGTATGCTTGAAGACGATGCAAACCACTGACGATGTGAAATAAAGTATGTCATGCACGATTACATGCATTCCNTTCATGTATGCTTGAAGACGATGCAAACCACTGACGATGTGAAATAAAGTATGTCATGCACGATTACATGCATTCCTTCAACGACTGCCAACAAATTACATGGAAATAAAATATGTTACTGTACCAAGACATTGATAAAAGGTACAATGTGCGGGGACATGAGAGGAGTGAATATTTGAAGAATCCATCTCATGTGATTCTTAGCTGCTATAAATTTTTCAGACAGTTCACTCGATGTAATAACTTAAATAAACACATCAATGTCGACAAATGTAATGTTCTTTTGTCCACTGATAAACAGCATGTGATGACTTCGTTACCTCCTGTTAATAGACTATATATATATAATATGTTTATAAACACCTAGGGAACGCGTATGATGAAGCATTACGACAATGGCCACACGCAGTTTATGTAACGCGATACATTGAAGGGACACATCAAGATCTGCAAGGGTTCATCTACTAGGATCCAGCAAGTTGTGTCGCCAGTACATCTTGCTGCATTTATGGGTACTGATTCCACAGACGATTATGACGAGACAGTTAATTATAATGACGGAATGAGAGACCTACGAGGCGCGGTAGAGTCGGTTTGTGCGGAATGTACACTTGCAAGACTTTCGTGTGAAATCGACGAACTTCAGAATAAACTATCGTCGGCTCGAAATACTGATGATGCTGACTTCTGTAGTGCTGATTGTGGTGCGTGTGATGCAGATTGTGGTGCATCTGGTGCTGATTGTGGTGCGTCTAGTGCTGATTGTGGTGCTGATTGTACAATCTGGCAGCACCATCTGGTGCTGATTGTGGTGCATCTGGTGCTTATTGTGGTGCGTCTAGTGCTGATTGTGGTGCTGATTGTACCATCTGGCAGCACCATCTGGTGCTGATTGTGGTGCATGTGGTGCTGATTGTACGACCCTCTAACAAAATATGTTATCTCAAAAATCACATGTTGGAAAATTGGAATACTTACTATAATTTCTTCCAGTGTCGAATCTTCATTAACCATAATTATCTTTTATAATAAACAAAAATTACACAACATCTCAAGACACATTTGTAAGTGGTGAACCAAGTATTAGCAAGTATAAATGTACTGGCAAGTAAGGTTATTAGTTGACATAGCTCTCTTAATAAACTGCGAATTTTGGTGAGAGCATGTAATAAAATATTACCACATATTTGAGAATTAGAATACTAAGCATTGGCCTTAAATAAAAAAAAATAGTATCAATTAAAACACGTGGCATTTTCTAAAAAAAAATATTCTGGTAAATGCTGACCATTATTAAAATTATTGAATCTTAATTTGAATATGGTGGCAAATAAATGTGAAGTTTTTTTATTATGTTCACATGTGTTTTTATTTTTTAGATGGTTTTGATAATTATAGATGTAATCAAGAAAGTAATATTTACCCCATTGTATCAGGTTTGTTGATGACTGAATAAGATAGTCCCAGTAAAATTAACTCGGGTTATGAAAGGTGAAACTACTGACCATGATGCTGAAGAAAACGTGTGCATAATATGTAATAAGAAATACATAGTTTTTTTAAGTTTATAATTACAGTGTAAAGAGTTGAAGTTTTTTTAATCATGTAAACAATGAATGTTACAAGAGGTATTGTCACAAACGATCCCTGGAAAATTGTGAAAATGAAGAAACGGTATCTAAGAAGCAAAAGTTAGAGGGCCCAGAACAACCTAAAGATGAAGTAAGAAAATCTGGTCATAAATGAGTACATCATGCGAGCGCCATCAAGAGAAAGTTTGTGTGTTACTTGTAATTAAAAATCCCACAATCGTGTATATGAAAAATTTAGAATAAGTGAATATCCAAGAGCCGAGGCATTTCTGAAAACGACACGTATTTCCAAGGATGAAATTTTTACCCGCACATGTGACCTGCAAGATGTATCGAGTGTTTTCGATGCTGATATAGAATATCATGCCAACTACATCTCAGCATAAACGGGCACTTGAATCATCAGTAAGTGCGAAACATTGATGTGTGAAAAAGCATGTTTCTTTACAGCAGTAGCTCAAGAAATAAAAAGTGAACTTTGTAACTTTGTAAGTCTTTCAACTGAAAAAGTTACTGATATACTTAGAAGTTGTACTCCTGTTACAGAGTGTGCCAATTTATTACGTGAAGTTTAACAAGACCTTACTTTGGACTTGATGAAAAGTTTTGTGATGTGCAAGATCTGAAATCTTCTTGGAATTAATTAGAACACCAAAGGTATTTATGAGTAGTTTGCAGATGATTTAATCTTGATCCAAGTAGGATTGAAAACTTAGATATTGACCAAGAAGAACATGACGGACTTGAAAATGTATCTTCCTCCCAAACATGGAATCACAAAATTAAAGCACTTATTCAGTTAATTTACACAATAGCAGCATGAAGTGAACCACTAGTCCACGAGTGCACTCGTGACCACTTTCACCTCCACAGTCACTTACACCACCTAGCCAACACCGAGCCGAAGTGAACACCCGGCCGAGAGTACATCAGTATGGTTCGGCGAGAACGTAATACACCTGCCTCGTCGTCACCTACTACATGACTCAAGTGACCGTCTTTCTTTATTTACCTCAAGAGGTAACTCTTGGGGAAAAATAACAAGCGGTCCAACACGGTGTCCCCCTGAAAGTGACAGCCATCAGGCGCTCCGGAAATTGGAGGGAACGTCGGTGGAGCTCGCGCTGCGACGTCTGGCATCCTTCCCACCTGCGTGATGTCGACTGGCCTGCAGGCTGGGGTAACAGTGCTACATGACCCCAATTGCGATTAAACAGTGGGAAATAAAATTCCGAAGCAAAACAGTGTCCAAAACGTTGTAGCCAAGTAAATAGTAGTAATTTCTATATGAAAACCTCAAACGAGCATGGCTACCCACACCTCTTTCAGGGATGGACTCGTCCAGTCCACCCAAGCTGGAGCATTTGGACTCGCCCATCGGCGAAACAAACTGGGAACTGAAATACACTTGAGAAATTTACCGGAAACATTCTCAGCTCTTTCCAGTCATTTTATTAATTGTAATGATGTTCAAGCTGACTATCAAGGCCTTACAGTTTTTACTTCACGTTTCNTTCCAGTCATTTTATTAATTGTAATGATGTTCAAGCTGACTATCAAGGCCTTACAGTTTTTACTTCACGTTTCTAGTGCGGTGACCTCCCCGTAACGTCAAAGTCACAAACATAACTAACCCTTAATTAATCACAAGGATGTCACCAAAATGTTATTAACCATGAAATTGTATTTTGTAGCATATTAATTAGCATTAAGAGTGTCCATGTTATTTTTCACATAATTTTTGGAGCCGGCTTCGGAAACCATCAGCGGAAGCAGAAACCATCAGCGGAAGCCAAAGCCATGAGTCTGACTTCAGCACTCGGACCAGCCAGCAGCACGGGAGTTCTAGATAATTATTTATATAGTGATTATCAACATGAATGGCAGCAGTTGCTGAAGATGCAAGGCTATATTTAAGAGATTTATGTAAAAGGGAAAACATAAATAGAAGATGAAAATGTATTATTCTTGCATGTTGATGTAAACAAACTTAAATACGGGAATAATTATCTGGTACTGGTTGAACTTCTGAAATATCTAATTAGGTCATCAGGGACTTTGGTTACATGGTCCCTTTGGTCAGGGACTTTGGGACAGATCGTCAGGGACTTTGGGAACTGCACCTTGATAGGATTCAAAAACTGCAACCAGTTTTTGCTATTTTTGATTATCCTCTACANAACTACAACCAGTTTTTGCTATTTTTGATTATCCTCTACATAACTTAGTGACGAAGGCTCTTGTTTCGGATGATGCTAAGAATAAAATCCTGGATATTTTTCGAATTGGTAATTATCTGTACAATGCCCATCGCAAGACACGTTACATAGATAAATTATTGCGTTTGTCAAGTACAATTCATAAAGTAAAGATGCCGACTTTTGACAGTCACCAAGAAAACCTTACAGGTCCCACAAAGATGCAGAAAAAGACAACTCACGGTTCAGCACACCGAATGAACCAAATAGTTCAAGATCGAGGGTTTTATGCGCAAGAGTTTTTGAGATATGAGATATCTGACAACTGTATGCTGTTCGATGAAGATGGACTTTTAAAAAGTGCCCAAAAAATCTTCTATTGAAAGAATTAGAAATAAAAATTTGCACCTGTGAAGATAGTTCAGTACACGTAGTAGATGAAAGGACATGCTTAATTTTCGATGTAATGAATTCCTTAAGGAAAGTGATGACAAACGATAAACAAACATTTGACGAGATTGCTTTGGCATTTTCATCGTATGTCTCCAGAGTTAGCCATAACTCGGGGAGAGTCGATTACATATTTGATAGTTACCACTTGAATTCACCCAAGGATTGCGAAAGACAGCCCCGACAAGGAAATGCTGCTGTCATCGATATTGTTGATATTTCAGAGGATGTTTCACTACCAATTCAACTCCAGTCCACACCTTCTGGCCATCATCAAGGAATAAATTAATGTTGCAGCAGTTTGCGACAAACTTCCTGAAAAGGAATGTTACACAAAACATATTAAGTATAAGTCATTTGTTTAGTGCATTTTATGGAGAACTTGACTGCCCCTTATCAGTAAGCTGTGGTTCAGTGGAGAACACAGTTGAAAGTAATCACCCTGAGCTAAACTGTTTTCCCATGGTGGAAGCATATTTTCCAATGATGCTGCATGCAAAGCATGCAGCCCAGTTATGATTCAAGAAAATTGTTTTAGTCAGTATTGACACAGATATACTAGTCCTAACCCTGTTCCACTGGACTACCTTACATCAATTAGGTATACAAGAAATGTGGATGCGAATGGATGTTGGGGCTCTATTCATATCTAACCAGTTAATTTGCTTCACAAGGATTTAGGGTGGGAGGTGTGTGTTCTGCTTCGAGCTATTCATGCATTATCTGATGGTGATTACACCAGTAGGTTTGGTACTAACTGTGATCCATCGAAATACATGTTGCAATTTGGAGTGTCAAGTGATTGGACCGACATAGAAAATAGCCTTACACCAGCGGAAGAATATTTAGTGCAACTGTTAAGAAAGGGTTCTCCTTTGCATAGTTTTGACCAACTTAGATTTTGGTTTGTTTCACCATGGTAAGAATATGGGCATTTCTGACTAACAAGGAAATGCGTAAAAGGTCACCGCACAAGGGCTTATTTCCACACATACATACAGCAGCATTGTACTGATGATGTGTCTGTGCCTTCGGATCCACGAGATTTCGTGTTTGTCGACGTGAAAAATACTCTGAAACCTCTGACAAATATTGAAAAGTGTCCAACTGACTTTGTTGGTGCTTGTTCTTCTCCGAAATATACCACATCATCTTGTACATGCAGGAAAAATGAAGTCCCGTGTTGTTGTTTTTGTAAGAGCAGAAGTCTAGAGAATCAAGACTGTAGAAACCCTATTATGTAAAGATATTTCCGTGCCCTTCTTTGTTCCTACTGCTTCATAATAGCATTTCTATTATACTCAAACTTTCCTACAGAAGTGCATCCAGATCCAGGACTATGAATGCAACAATGTTGCATTCACAACACACACTCCAACTCTCCATTCAGGCTTAATAATAACATAGTCGGGCTATGTACTAAAAAAAAATTGCTTCATAGCATATTGATCAGTATGAAGATTGGATAACTGAGCACATCCAGGAAAACATGTAATTTTTCAAATATATTTTAACAGACTCACTTACTTTTTAAAATCCCCCATCCAAATTATTATACATTGGCAAAAAACATTTTAAAAAAATATGAGTCTTCATTTTATATATTACAATCATATATTAAATTTAATCATATTAAAACATAATAACTGCCACTATTAAGACGTGCCATTAAACAGTCTGGTGAAACGTAATATCAACTAGCAGACTCAACAATAAAGTTTTGGACACAATAAAAAAAAATTCTAAATAGGGGTTCCACAAATTAACCTTCTTTAAAATGTACAAACTTCCCCATATTTCTTTGCATATTAAAACTGAATTACAACATATATGAAAATGCTTTTACACAATAGGTAAATTAATAAGAAAACTTAACTTTTGTTTCATCTACTCTGACTTGCAACCCTACATTTAAAAGTTACAATATAAATTTTCCCCTTTTTTAAATTAAAATATTAAACATTTCTAGTAGTGTGACCTCCCCAGAGTGTCCGCCATCTTCCTGTTTTTGAAGGGGTTTTATAGTCGAAAACCTATAACCACTATCATCGCCTCTAATATAGAGGAACCTCCTCGAAGCTGCAGAAAAACTCTTCCAATAGCAATTAAACATTCCCTTGACTTCACATGATAATGTGGCGCATGTGATCACCTGGTCACAGGAAGTTGCCAAGGCAGGAGGGGGAGTGAGGACACCAGCGAGCCCAGTTTTGCACCAGCAGTCGGCTAGGCCAGCATGTGAAGCAGACTCATGTAGGGACCCCTGAAAATGGTGAATAAAACTCACCAATATCGGTGAAAAAAATTCCTGAAAACGGTGAATAAAATACAACATTGCAATACAAAAAAACATTTTGAAAATTTACACTACATATACAATATTTATCACGCATTAACAATCTAAATGTCTTAGTAACAAGAACAGTTGATATTTAAGAATCAGTGGATAAAAAATAACCTGGTTAAATTAAAAAAATAATTTTAAAACTCTCAGAATGCGCAATATATGAAAATTACCTAAAATCGCAATGACTTAATATCAAATTATACTTTATATTTAAAGGTAGTAATAAAGTTAATAAAATAACTGTCGCATAGTATGTAATGTGCGGTATATTTCACAAACATTTCTTTGAGTAAACACACTATTTAGTCTTCTTATTACTGGTATTTAGAAATCACTTCTCGGTAACAGTATCAGCAGCAAGCCTGCTACCAAAATACTGTTCAAAAAGAACTGCAAGTTTTTGTGGAGTTACGTTGGTTCTCAGATCTGAAAGAATGTGGCTATATGCAGAAAATGCCCTTTCTCTGTCAACATTGGAAGGTGGAATCCATAATGCTGACACAGATTGTTCCGCAAAGTTTGAGTGTTGTTCATGCAAACCTAATAAAACTTTGAAGACATCAACTGGCTTCGTTTCGCTGAACAGTTCCAACACTTGATTCTGGAATGCCAAGTAGCATTCAAGAAATTTCTATTGAGACAGTTTGGTGAGAAGGGGAACTCTCTTTGCACTTGCATACAATGAGTCATCAACCGTGTTGTTCACCGCATATTTAGGATGAAAGAGTTTCCCAATGTTAAAAACAAAGTCTTTTCCTGCATCACAGTTCATCAAATCGGCGAGTTTGGTGTGGCATTTCAAATCCATACTAATGAAATCTTGACGAACTGAGTGTTACTTCACTTTGGTAGACAGCTTGGAAAGTTCAGAGGATGTTTGTTTGTCCAAGGAACCTCTGCTTATCAAAATGAATTGGTTCAGCATATTTGAAAGTTCTGGATACACTTTGTGGGCAAACACGTAATTTGCACCTTCAAATTGAACAATAGCCTCAATTGTTTTTGAGTAGCGCTCAACTAGAAAAACAGATGAACATTTTATGACAGCGATGCTGTCACTTGACAGATTTCTGAAGTATGTGACAGCACTGCTTCCTTCTTCCTCCTGCACAAGGAAACTCCACTAAATCTTCCAGATACACTCCTACATATTTAGTAGCTCCAAACCGAGAATTCCACCATGTCAACACCGGTACAGGAAACAGTAGTGATTTTTCTTCTTCTTCTTCAAGATACTTTTACGTGTTTCCTTTTCCTGGCATTCAGAAATGCATGTTTAGTGTTTTGGATGCACTGCTTGAGCTGTACTAAAGTGGCACTCCACAAACTTGCAACTACATTTCATTTAGGGCCCAACATTGTATGTGCACCATTTGTTCAGAAAATATGGTCTTCAAAGTATTTGCACAAGTTGTCATATATTTCGCAGAGTCTGACACTATCCCCACCACATTTTCATATAGAATGTCATACTCTTACACAGTAGACAGAATAGCACTAGAACATTCTGCACCCGTCGCACTTGGCAACTCTTTGACTGCCCCCACAAACACGCTTGGGTCTCTGCTACATGAAAGAACATGAATCGGTATGACGAACATGCAGCATCCTACTCTGTCAGTTGTTTCGTCGCACAGAAATAATATATTTTTGTTCCGAAGAGCAGTTTTTAGGTTTTATTTCTTGTAAACAGTAAGTTTTGGTAAGTATGCTTCTCTTAATCTGTTGGCAGGTCACCGGCTCCTGACAATAAAAAAAAATATCTGTATTTCTAAACACAATTANAAAATCTGTATTTCATGCAATACCATGAAAAAGAATTATAGCTGAATGCTTACATTTGTTTTTCAGATTACAATAACTTTTTTTTATGAACTGTTTCACTCTATTGATTCTGACATGGACTGAAACGAAAATTGCAGAATAATTTTTTGCTTCGAAAATATGTTGTTCATCCATGTGAACAGTCTGGTACTTAATTTAACTGAACTATTGTTTAGTGTTTCTCCTAAACGTGAGTGAAATTGCTTAACTCCATTATTTCCAGAAGTATATATTTGAATTACAGTTTGGTTGTAAAATAAGGATTAAATGTTAATCACGTGTATACTAACAAACAAACAGTTATACAAATTACAATTAAGAAATATGTAAGAAATATTCATGTTTATGACAGAAGAAAGACTGTTAGTCTGTGCAGACAAAATAAAACATGGTGAAAACAGTTACGCCTAATCGTAGACTGTACTCACCTTCAACATATTTGTTCAGCCATTTCCTCATACTCGGATGATCAACTTTTTCAAGAGGAATATTTGCATCTGTCATCATTTCAACAAAACTAGACACAAATTCCTGCTTCTGAACTCTAACTGTAGCTGCCGTCTTCATAGAGTAATTTATTGGAGCAGGTTTAGATGTGGATGCATTTTGCTGAAGAAACACTTTCTTTTTCTTAGTGTGATTTTTACTCTTGATGTGTTTCGTGCACGTATCTTTTCATGCCAAATCAATACGCACATTGCAAACCTTGCACATCATTATTTTGTCTCTTACATCAAAAATGTAATATTTATAGACAATACTTTCAGCATTTTAATGGTGGTTCGTATGATAAATAATTTATTTAACGACACATCACGTACTACATGCGTGGTTTTAGCCGAACCAATTTACACTAAACAATGCACACATTAATATAGTGGTGAAACACGCATATCGTTTTCCGAGATTTTTACTAATCGATTGGAATCAACAGCGCGTGTGACGGATAACAGGAGAAACACAATTTAGTAAAATCGATTAGCTGTAACAGCGCGTGTAACGGGCAACAGGATAAATACAGTTTAGTAAGATAATGTTCGTTGACTATCGACATCGATAATCTTGCAACGTTTCTTTGATGTGAAAATAAAATTTTTATGGTTATGACTGTAGAAAAAACCGGAAGATAGATGATAAACTGGAGTGGAGTATAACAGATGTATTTGGATATATAAATACATCACTAGTACAGACCGACATGCTATAAGAGCGCCATCATAGACTAGACTAAACAACAACATGGCATTGGACAATAACAGCGACTCTCTGTATAGCCAGGATTAACAATAAATATAGCAGAGGCTAATATTCAACAATGACAAGTATGCATTCGTGGAAATGTATGCTTCAACCTACAGTTTTATAAGTAGTAGTTTTGTCATTTAATGTATTTTTTTTGTTTGTGTGCATATAGCACACATTGCGACATAATAATTGAGTTATTGCGTTATTGACAACGTAAATAATTAAATAAAAACTGCATTCAGATGGTGAAGAATTTGTAGTAAAATCTTGTTAAATATGCATTAATTATGTTTTATGAATATTATATATCTTTCTTCGTACGATTTTCGTCATTCCGCCTGAATTTCAGTAGCGTTAGTTGTGCGGGCAGAAAAAATAATTTATTTTTGCCTCTTAAATATACAATTTCGTGATAAATTAAACGAATTTCGTTTTTGTCCTGTATTTTAAAAATATCGTTGCGAAATAATAAATAGCTGTAATTTCTCGGTATTTCGTGTATTTCGCCCTACACCATTATCAGGGGTCCCTACTCAAGAGAATAGCATAATGAAATGAAGATCACCGGGAATGGATACGAACACGACTTCTCTCGTTTTCAATACATATCTTCTGACACCGATACGTGCCCAGGCCAACATGAAGCTGTCATGTAACTATGTTACACAGTTTAAGGTCACTGTGGTCAAGGTCTATTTCACACTCATAAAACATGGTGGTCGAAGTCAGTAATGCAATTTTTTCCTTTATTTTCCGAGTTTTTTTTAATTTTATCGGTTTTCGGGTTTAAGGTCACTTAGGTCAAAGTCAAGGTCATCTACATGTAACATGGCAGTCAGGGGTCAATAATGAAAACCAATATGGATGACTTACGTCGTTCTCTGGTGGGCTTGGCTTGGAGCCCTTAGCCTGCCTTCCTGATTTGAGGAATTTTTGAATCTCAGATCGATTAGCCTTGAGTCTGTATTGGTCTTTATCAAGTCTAACTTGCAGATTCGAGGGCATATTGATGGAATCACATAGATTAGACTTGAATCCACTTAGCTGATTTAACGATTTGTGTAAAAAGTCACATTTTTGGTAATTTTTTTTAAAGAAAAAAGTTATTTTGAGGAAAAAAAAATGTTTGAAATTAATGTTGGAGTAAGAAAGTAATTTTTTGCTGAGAAAATGGTCGAAGCCAAGATGGAAGTACAGGTTGCTAGACATGCTATTACCAGTGAGGGAGCCAAGGGAAGACAGTATATCTGCCCCTCAGCATATGAGTGGAATGGTTCCAGAAGTTATGGCTATTGAAAATTATAAGGTTACCAACTATAAAATGATGGTGAGGCAATTATTCCGCACTGCACTAGCACTGGTGCACCGACATCACAGGGAGAGATGCTGGGTGTCACAGTGCAACTTGCTCTGGCGCTCTCTCTATGTATTGTGACACGTAATGGAAATGACCATCGGGGTAGACCCGATGCTAGACAACTAGCTAGCTATTCGACTCCAAACGTTACCTCTTGAGTTGGATAAAGTAAGATGGCCACTTGAACCACGTAATCGTCGACAGCATGGGCGGGTGTGCTCGGACCTCGTTGTCGCCCTGTGTTCGTACTCGTTGGCTTGTTTGTCATCGGAAACATGGTGTCGTCCCAGTCGACTATCAACTCTGGTAGTACAAATGGTCACGAAAACCTTGTGGACATGTAGTCCACATCAAACAAAGACGATGCCGATGGTTAGTGAGCAAGATTACAAAACTTAGAGTTACCAACACAACCGAGTGAAAATATGGCACACAATCACTGTATTTTAATTCCAACACTGCACCTCCCGATAGCAACACTGTATTCAAAATATCACTGATGATGTCAGTAAAGAATTAGAGCCCATTCGTGGGTTGCATCAACTTGCTTCTATTTAGCAGGAAGTAAACATACTAAACTATTCACCCATGCCAGGTTCTGATAATTTAAACATGCTGAAACCCAAGTCTATCTTCTTTGTTGCAGCTATGTGCTTCTACACTAAAACATAATTTATATAGCCATAATAAACTATGTATACATAGTGCTCGCGATATTTTTTCAATTAAACTTATTGCACAGTCCCTTAAATCTCAAGTCATTACTTATCATTTGTACATTGAATAATATATTGTTTTTTATGGAAATTTGACCAACTTGGGTCGGGGGAGGGTTTATAACCCTTTAAATCCCTCCCCTCCCTATCTTGGTCGTGTCCCTATGGTGCACGTGAAAGCCTGAATAAATTATGTCTCCCAGAGTTCTGGTTTGGAGGTATGAACTCAGAATGGCCAATTGACATTGGTGGTTTCTAGTCAACAGATTACTCAGGATATCACAGCTTATGGCATATTCTCGCCAAAACGTCCGGTGCAGGAGTCTGGCTGGTACATGGCGGTGCAGTTGTAAGTGCTGTAGATGATTTTGATTGTTTTAATGGGTCAAACTTCTAAAAATATTTAACTACTGACCTGCGCAGTTTTCTCCACTCCCAGTCACACTTTGGAATTTATGTAACTTTTGTAAGTTTTTATAGCATAAACACTTCGAATGTTTTTTGTAGATTTGCTGTCAAATAAACGAGAAGCTTCTGAATTTTTAGTTATGTTTTTGCTGTGACAAATCTCAAATTCTGTACACAAGTGTGTGCATGATGGAGGCTATGAACGCGATTCACGAATGCTAATACACCATAATAATAACGAAATTATAAAATTCACTTGTGGTCTCGTTACAAAGAAAATTCGCATAACAAAAATCTCTATAGCGACAAAAGCCTCAGAATTTTGGTGAAAGTTGCACAAAACCTTTTATTTTATTTAGCAAATTGGTGTAACTTCACTATGCTTCCCTGTGCTTTTTTTTATGCCTTAGAGAAACGAACGTAGTATTACTTTTCTTTGCTTCTGCTTTTTATTTGAATGTTGGTNACTGTCCTTTTTTTTATGCCTTAGAGAAACGAACGTAGTATTACTTTTCTTTGCTTCTG
The DNA here is from genome assembly GCA_002778355.1 of Clitarchus hookeri. Classification (NCBI taxonomy): domain Eukaryota; kingdom Metazoa; phylum Arthropoda; class Insecta; order Phasmatodea; family Phasmatidae; genus Clitarchus; species Clitarchus hookeri. The sequence continues at coordinate 15,343 of NQII01006746.1, forward strand.
CTTTTTATTTGAATGTTGGTAGAAATGTATGTTTATATTATGAATATTTTTACGCATGTTTACTTCTTGTCAAGTCTCGTAACCTATTTAATAAAAATGTGGTTCATCGAATGAGTTTTATTGTAACCATTAAATGAGACATCAGTATTTACATATACGACAACATGTTATGTTAGTAGTGAATACATTTTAACATTATTTAATTGCGCAAGTTTTGTGTTTTTTTAACACATATTTTAAAGTATGCGATGGCAGCTCTTACCCGTTACAACTCTTTCGTTTTTGGAATCGTGTTCGCCTCAGCAACGTGGATAGTAATTCTGTACTTGTATTCAAGACTGACTGCTGAACCTGTTCGAAAATGGCACTCAAGCACAGCGTCAGTAATATATCACCAAAACAATGTTCCTTTCGCTGAGAGTATTCACGAACCTCAAGAGAGCCTCCGTTATGATAAAAAGAAGTACAATTTGGGTAGCAAGAATGTCTTTCCATACGAAGATAAAGGGAAGAATCTTTTCTATCAGAGGGAAAAATATCAGAAAAAAGAACTTTTGAAGGAGAAATATTTAAGAAATCAATACAGAAACAGTGAAAATCTTATAAAACAGCTGCAACCTAAATTAGGGAAGTCAGAAGACCAAGGTAATGTTTCTTGACATTACATTTTTATATAAATAGCTATGTGGGACATGAAGTAGTTGTAGATATTTACATTACTGTTTAGACTAATAATTAAAGACGAGTATCGTATGTCTTTCTAATTTTTCTTGAGTCATTGTAATGAATCATTGGATAGACANGACTAATAATTAAAGACGAGTATCGTATGTCTTTCTAATTTTTCTTGAGTCATTGTAATGAATCATTGGATAGACACAAAAAACGAAATTGTATGAAGGTTGCACTAGTTAGCAAGTTAGGAGCTGAATCGGTAGTGATTTAATTCCCTTGTCAGTAATTATGAAGAATGAAAGGTTTCCATTACTGAACAATGGTACGTTTTAATAGTACTATTCATACTGAAGCATAATCCTACGGTCATATTAATATTTTTCATATACAAGAAAGAATTGTGCTAGAGGGAAAGGCTATGTAAGCTAGGGGAATCCTGGGGTAAAATACTCAAA
>NQII01006746.1:21342-34348 GCA_002778355.1 Clitarchus hookeri
CAATCCCCCCAACAGTTTTGTGAAAGTTGTCAAATTACCCTTGTGAACCCCTTTACTCCCACAAAAATTCTAGATAAATTAACGTTAATTTAGTTTTGGCTTGTTTAAATGAGGTTAGTAGCATATAAGCTGTTCAGTCACCTAAAAATTATAATTGTGAAGCAGTCAACTTACTTTCATCTTATCGTGATATAAAATTTCACTTAAATGCTGTGAATTTCCATGTTTGCATGTAGTTACAGTAACATTGCTAACTGAACATTAGGCAACTCTTACATGATTAATGAGACATTTATCTTCCTAGGACAATTTCTTTGCAAGGTAGATGAGATAAGGGTGTAGAACATGCCTGTTACAGTAACATTGCTAACTGAACATTAGGCAACTTTTACATGATTAATGAGACATTTATCTTCCTAGGACAATTTCTTTGCAAGGTAGTTGAGAAAAGGGTGTAGAATATGCCTGTTACAGTAACATTGCTAACTGAACATTAGGCAACTTTTACATGATTAATGAGACATTTATCTTCCTAGGACAATTTCTTTGCAAGGTAGATGAGATAAGGGTGTAGAACATGCCTGTTTTGTGATACAAGTTGTCTGGAATTAGTAATTCTTCCCGAGAGATAGGAATAAATCATACGTTTATGCTATACAAATTAAGAGTCTGGCAGAAGTTAAGCACTGCTCTTGTGAGAGTTGAAGGGTGCTCCTTCACATCATTCAGTATCCACTCTATCAGAATTAACATTGTGGCTATTGAGGGACGGCAGAAGATATTCGTCATTAGGGGTCAAGGGTCAATGCAAAAAAATTAATTACAAATAACACTAGCAACACTAGCAAATATCACAGAAAAATTCTTACTAAATTATTAGGCTTACTCAAAACTTACATTATATATATATACTTTTTTATTTTAACATTATAACTAATATTGTTTATAAACAAATTTCGGATCATATAAATTCTAGAAATACCGCACCATTCTGCTAGAAGCATATTTGAAAGCAATAGTCTAATTTGTCTTTACGTACAGTATTAATTTAACAACGAAAGTCATAATTTTAGTTCAGGTTTATTATTTCTTCTGAGAAACTGAACCCTTAGGCCTACAGCAGATTATTAGGAGGGTCATATAATCCCCTGACCCACTGGTTTTGCCGCCCAATTGGATACTAAATTTTCACCTGTTCCATCAACTATTTTTGCACAGAGAAATTTATTTTGCACTAATTTCATGTGAACTTATTTTGTGTGGAATTTGCTCGATATTCTTGCATGGGATTTTGCATGCGAGGTATCCTATAAAATCAATTTTTGCATCCCATAAAAGCAGCTTAACATAGCCTAATTCCCATGCCTATGCTTCAATTGCTGTATTTCAGAACTTAAACTAACCTAAACCTAGCTAATCTAAGCTAATCTGGGATTTAATTTCATTATGTCAGCCAAAAATTGTACTTTATGTACGAGAGATTTTAAACGAAGTAGTTACATGAATGGGGAATTTCAACATGTTGTTGACTTGTGAATAAGGATGCTGTTATTAGCCAATTTGTATTGAATGGTAAGAATTTTCTTTTACTTTTAAGAAACTATAATACTCTACATGAAAATAATGTGAACTTGGGTGATCATTTTTAATTGAAAATCAAAACTTTTAGTTTCATGTGATTGCTCCAAGCCCACAATAGTTACGTACTTTTAAGAGATACGTTTTAATGCCTTAGATTTGCTTGTTTAAATAATGTATTTTGCCTGGAAAATGACATAGATTGTAGGTGAATTATTTTTATTCACTGAAGCCCAACGTAAGTAAAGTATTTAAGGGTAAATTACAAAGTCTCATCTTTAACTATCACAAAAAAAATACTAATTACACAATAACAAAAGGTGTAAAACATAATTTTGATGTTGTTCACCATTGTCTAGTGGTGCCATGGTGGCCGAGTGGTTAGGTTGCTTGTCTCCCACCAAGGCGAAGCGGGTTCAATCACCGTCCGGGTCACTTTGGGTCACTCCCGCATTTTCACAAGTGGGAATCGTGTTGGATGATGCTGCTGGTCTGCGGGTTTTTCTCTGGGATCTCTCGTTTCCCCCGCCCTTACATTCCAGCATTGCTCCATTCTCGCCTCATTTCACCATCATCTGCTCTCAAGACCTTGTTGGTAACAGCTGCCCAAATATCTCACTTAACAACCAGTGTCTAGAAATTGTTTGAATGCCCACACACATTCCCACTGACAAGGTCTGCCTTCTGCCATGTGTGTCCATTCTGTTGCCACTGGAACTAAGCCTCATACCGAGGACTAACTCCGTTGGGCTGGGTACCATGTTAGAGGCACAGTAAGCCCTCGTAGGCCAGTTCCTCCCTTTCCCTACTTGTAGGGAACCTGGCTTGCACCTGGGGCTGCACTGCATGCATTTGGTATAGGCTAGTATGGTGGTCAAGGTGGATGATGGTTTCCACCAACCCCAAAGTCTTTATCGCTATCACTGGTGGGATGCCGTGGAACATGTCTTGCAGGAGTAGATATAACGTGTCCCTACCAGCACTATTGGGAAGATGGTGGTGGCCGTTATTACCATGGTGACATTAGCATTTCTGCATTCTGGGACTTGTGACATCCCCACTTTAGCTTGGTGTCTAGTGTGTCACTGTTCCTCTTTACTTCTATTAAGCTGGGAGGTGAAATTCTCTGGTCTCGCTGCCTTTTTGGGCTTATGCGGCATGCCCCAGCACACTGGTGGCTCTGGGATGTGACTAGCACAGATCCAATACACCATCAGCACCGAGACGTGAAGGCACAGTCCAGATGGTTCATTTCCTCTGTCATGTCTAGAGCCCCTATTCTGGGCTCCGGGACATGACGAGCACAGATCCAACACTCCACCATCACCAGGATGCAAGGGCACAATCCAGCACACCCCTCCCACAAAACTAACAGACATGCCCAATCCAGCATGCCACTATCTCCAGGATGAGACAAGCACAGAGTCTAGCACACCAGTAGCTTCGAGACACATATCCATGTTCTGTTATTGTAACCAGCATGCCACCAGCTCCAGGACACCAAGGCACTACCCAATCTCTCTATTGTTTTCTTAATCTGCCAGAATACCTTCTCTTCCTTCCGTTTTGGGACGAGCCTGGATTCCATCCCTTACGTGTTGCTGATGCAGAATGCCCCCAGGCACTAGTCACTTTAAAAAAAATAATTTGTGATTCTGATACTTAACTCAATAAAGAGCAGCACTGTTTCCTGGTATCTAATTTTTTTTTCAAATTTTTTTTCCCCCATTTATTTTGTTTGAAGGTAACCAGTTAAATAATACACCCTTTTCAGCTCGGGTATTACAACTGTAAACACAATAACTCAAAATGGTTATCAATTTTGAAGAGCAAGATGTGTTTTTTCCATTACAACTGCATTATACAGCATGGCTCAGTTGGGGACAAGATGGCGTCGCGCTACGTCTCAGCCAATCACAGTGCGCTATGGGCGGCATCCGCTTGGACAATCAATGGCCATACTCTCCTATATACAGAGCTCCACTATGCAGTGCCTGTCAGGCAGGGGGTAGTTGATCATACACACACAATTCACAACACACAGAGGGATGGAGGGTATTCCAAAAAAATCATGGTACAGTGGAAATGCCTGTTCCTAAGTGTTGTCATTAATGTAAATACACAGGGTGTTAAGGCTTTGTCACACTATCAAATTTTTCCATCAAACTGCTTCAAATAAAGTTGGTTGAATAAAATTCAATGTTTCGGATGTCACTGAAATGTCTTTATCGCAACAATGTCTGTCAGTAAAAGTTGGATGGTTATAGTTTTCATAAAACATTTTGAATATTGGACTGTTTCTAAAATTTCTTTGATGTTTGACGTGCTCAGACAATTAAATTCATATACGACTAAAATGGCCATTTCTGACATCACAAAACTTAAAAATAGCAATCTATTGCTGAAAATGAAATAAGCTTATGAGGATAGTGAATTTACCATATATGGAAACTCACTGAGCATGAATTCTGTTTGAAGAGATAATTGTACAGTAATATTAAGAACTTAAGAGACATAAATTTTCATTATGAGGGAAATACCCCCAATAAATACAATTGAAATTTAATCAAGAATTGAAAATAAACAACTACATTTGTTGCATTTCTTCCTGTAGTGGACTGCATGGGAATAGAATAGCAGTATTTCACTTTAAAAATAATTTTTAAATAAAAATTTAGACTAGATCCTGCCAGTAAAAAATTTGACGTGTCACATTTTCAAACACATTGATAATTTGATNTTTGTGATTCTGATACTTAACTCAATAAAGAGCAGCACTGTTTCCTGGTATCTAATTTTTTTTTCAAATTTTTTTCCCCCATTTATTTTGTTTGAAGGTAACCAGTTAAATAATACACCCTTTTCAGCTCGGGTATTACAACTGNTTTTTTTCCCCCATTTATTTTGTTTGAAGGTAACCAGTTAAATAATACACCCTTTTCAGCTCGGGTATTACAACTGTAAACACAATAACTCAAAATGGTTATCAATTTTGAAGAGCAAGATGTGTTTTTTCCATTACAACTGCATTATACAGCATGGCTCAGTTGGGGACAAGATGGCGTCGCGCTACGTCTCAGCCAATCACAGTGCGCTATGGGCGGCATCCGCTTGGACAATCAATGGCCATACTCTCCTATATACAGAGCTCCACTATGCAGTGCCTGTCAGGCAGGGGGTAGTTGATCATACACACACAATTCACAACACACAGAGGGATGGAGGGTATTCCAAAAAAATCATGGTACAGTGGAAATGCCTGTTCCTAAGTGTTGTCATTAATGTAAATACACAGGGTGTTAAGGCTTTGTCACACTATCAAATTTTTCCATCAAACTGCTTCAAATAAAGTTGGTTGAATAAAATTCNCAGGGTGTTAAGGCTTTGTCACACTATCAAATTTTTCCATCAAACTGCTTCAAATAAAGTTGGTTGAATAAAATTTGATGTTTCGGATGTCACTGAAATGTCTTTATCGCAACAATGTCTGTCAGTAAAAGTTGGATGGCTATAGTTTTCATAAAACATTTTGAATATTGGACTGTTTCTAAAATTTCTTTGATGTTTGACGTGCTCAGACAATTAAATTCATATACGACTAAAATGGCCATTTCTGACATCACAAAACTTAAAAATAGCAATCTATCGCTGAAAATGAACTAAGCTTATGAGGATAGTGAATTTACCATATATGGAAACTCACTGAGCATGAATTCTGTTTGAAGAGATAATTGTACAGTAATATTAAGAACTTAAGAGACATAAATTTTCATTATGAGGGAAATACCCCTAATAAATACAATTGAAAATAAACAACTACATTTTTTGCATTTCTTCCTGTAGTGGACTGCATGGGAATAGAATAGCAGTATTTCACTTTCAAAATAATTTCTAAATAAAAATTTAGACTAGATCCTGCCAGTAAAAAATTTGACGTGTCACATTTTCAAACACATTGATAATTTGATNTAAATAAAAATTTAGACTAGATCCTGCCAGTAAAAAATTTGACGTGTCACATTTTCAAACACATTGATAATTTGATCAAATTTGTTGGATGGAAAAAATTTAATTATTTCATCCCCAAATTTTATTGTCAAATCTATTTGAACGCGAAATTTTGGCAGTGCGACATAGGCTTTATTGGAATTAAGAGATTTGGACGGTTCTTAACATCGAGGTCTTGGNCGCGAAATTTTGGCAGTGCGACATAGGCTTTATTGGAATTAAGAGATTTGGACGGTTCTTAACATCGAGGTCTTGGGAGCAGATAAGGATGAAACGAGGTGAGTATGGAGCAGTACCGTGATGGAACAGTGGGGGAAATCTCTGAGAAAACTCACTCACCAGTGACATCGTCTGGCACGATTCCCACATGCACAAATCCGGGAGNGTGGGGGAAATCTCTGAGAAAACTCACTCACCAGTGACATCGTCTGGCACGATTCCCACATGCACAAATCCGGGAGCAACCTCACCAGGAATCGAACCCGGTTCGCCTTGGTGGGAGGTGAGTAGTGTGACCACTACACCACTGTGGGCTCAGAGGCTTTAGACAGAGTCACTATAGATAAGAGGTGGCGGGTGTANAGTAGTGTGACCACTACACCACTGTGGGCTCAGAGGCTTTAGACAGAGTCACTATAGATAAGAGGTGGCGGGTGTAAGAGTGCTGTCTGCCGTCACCCCCAAACAAAGCGCAGAGCTCCAGTCGTATAGTTGTCATTTAAAATTGGTTGATTATTTTTGAGCAGTGTCTGCTCATGAATATCATTTGAGAACTAATTCTCCACGTCCAAATGGTAGTGCCGGTTTCCTATTTACATCTCTAATGCATATTTTTTACGAGTGTTTCACAATAATTTTTAGGTATGTAATTTCTGGTACAGGCTNCTATTTACATCTCTAATGCATATTTTTTATGAGTGTTTCACAATAATTTTTAGGTATGTAATTTCTGGTACAGGCTATTTAGTGTATCGTAGAGACATGCAGCAAGCACATTTTTGTCTTTGTTATTACACCGTAAAATGATGGCCACCACTGAAAGTCTTATGAGGTGAGTTGGTGAGAGAGACTGCACATCAGTTCAGTGCCTTGCGTGGAAAGGCGACCAGACATTCAGTGTACGTACCTAGGTCACGCTTGGTGCTCACGCACTTCGTGGACTAGGACACTCAAAATATGTCCAGACTGTGTACTTACGGGAAGCTGGCAACCCTGTCTGACTGTCGATCACACCCAGGCAGGAGAATGAATGAGATGGAGCAATGACAGAATGAAGATGGAGGAGTAAACTGGAGCCCCTCGAGAAAACCTCCACACCACGGCAGTGCCCATCATACTCCCTTCCTGAGAACCCCCTGCTGAGAATTTTCTACTTGCTGGGACCTGGACTTAAACCAGGACCCCCTGGCAATTGGAAGGCCAGAGCATAATCCGCTGTACCACCATTGGGGCCTTGTGTCATAAAACTTGCTAAATCATTAGAAAATGTGAAACTAAATTTAATGAATTTTTGAAGACATCAGTGTGAATTAAAGTAACAAACTTATTAATTCAAAAACATTTTGTAAGGGTTAATTTTAGATAAAGTAATAATCTGTTGCATTTTTTCAAGTGTGCAGTGGNTTAATTCAAAAACATTTTGTAAGGGTTAATTTTAGATAAAGTAATAATCTGTTGCATTTTTTCAAGTGTGCAGTGGAATGAGTGGTGAAAACAAAACTTTTAATTTATTTTGATTAAATTAATGTTATATTTAACTGGAAAAAAAAAGTACAATTTACAGCAGAAAAAAATTTTGGTGTTGTCTTTTTACCCTCCAAATGGGGTAAAAAAAGACNAAAAAAAAAGTACAATTTACAGCAGAAAAAAATTTTGGTGTTGTCTTTTTACCCTCCAAATGGGGTAAAAAAAGACGAGAGGGGTAAATAATGGACAGCTTGTAACTCATAATCTATGGGTGGCACGCTCTTGAACAGCGGAGACAATTTCTTGTACTGTGTACTTTGTTTCTGAATTGTATTTTTTATGGTTCATTTATAAAGAAATTTAAACCAAACTCATTCAGGTGGTTTAAACACATTTTTATGGCTAAAAAATGGGAGAAATAAATCAGTATTTTGTTTCACATAATAGATAAATATAGACTGAGTCAGTTTATTTTTTAAAATTTAATTTTCCCTTGCCAAGTATACTTTTCTTATGTACATTTTCACCCCTCCTGGACAGTGTCCAAATATTTATACTGCTACACCCTACATGTGTCAACATGCATAAGTATTTAACCATATTTAAGATCTTTTAAGATGCATGTAATTTATAACTCAGGGTTTTGAGATGTTCAAGCTGTTTATATAATGGGTTGTCCAGGCGTTGAAGAGCTTGGAATGATACATACTCCTGAAGAGCAGCAACTGAAGGAAGAAGGTTACAAGACTCATGCATTCAACGTTCTCTTAAGCGACCGTATTGGTTTCCATCGCAACATCCCAGACACACGTTATCATCTGTGAGTACGCTACGCTATTGCTATCCACAAATTTTGTCTGTGTTGAGTCCACTATTTAAATTTTTAAAGAAAAAATATAACTGAGATTGATTGCATTATATTCAGATGTATTAAAAGTTGTAGCTCGTGCAGTGCTTGCTGGGAGAATACTAAATAAAGTAGCACTTAAAACTATCTGTTGCTGTGTTCTATACAACACTTTCAGAGCACCTTTTTTGTGCTTATTTTTCTACTCTTCTCCATCCTGTTATGATGTAAATGGTGGCACTACAAGTGTGTACACTAGTAAGTAAACTGTCTATTTTATACAGTAAATTTGTATTTATTAATGTTTTACTAGATTTTTCCCCCATTTTTTGTATATATTTAATTTGATGGTAACCCCTCACTACAAATNATTTATTAATGTTTTACTAGATTTTTCCCCCATTTTTTGTATATATTTAATTTGATGGTAACCCCTCACTACAAATAAAAAATAAAAAAAATGCAAGTCATAATTAAATATTTGTTCAGATTATAGAAAATATGACTGTGTAAATAAAACACTTGTTTAATCTTGATGTATCCTCTTCATTTGACTTGTCAAAGCAAGAAAAGTTGGATGTGTGGAATGAGTTTAAGAGTCTAATACTGATTTTCATTCTCTATGCATTTCGTCACCATTGACTGACGTTTTGCGTATGGGGCTGTCAAAATCAAAAAAAATTGAACGTCTTACTTGCGTTGAATAGTTGTACTAACAGCGTTTCACAAACACATCTAAATATACTATCATCGGAGTCCCTTGGGCCCCGGACTTTAACTTGGTACTAACGGCAGGAGCAGGCGCAGAAAACCCAGGCGCTGTAAAGTGTTATGACTCCCCCATCTCGGTATATAGCAGAGCAACCCCCAGTTTAATAAGCGTGGTGGTCGTGCAAGACACAGCAGGAGATAGGGATGGGGGCTTAGCAGAGGAAGGCTGGCCAGTTCACCAACCGACGTCACTGTGACGGCGTAACGGTAAACCCAGCAGGTGCTGGTCGTGACATCATGCTGTCCATACTCTTNATTTATTAATGTTTTACTAGATTTTTCCCCCATTTTTTGTATATATTTAATTTGATGGTAACCCCTCACTACAAAAAAAAAAAAAATGCAAGTCATAATTAAATATTTGTTCAGATTATAGAAAATATGACTGTGTAAATAAAACACTTGTTTAATCTTGATGTATCCTCTTCATTTGACTTGTCAATGCAAGAAAAGTTGGATGTGTGGAATGAGTTTAAGAGTCTAATACTGATTTTCATTCTCTATGCATTTCGTCACCATTGACTGACGTTTTGCGTATGGGGCTGTCAAAATCAAAAAAAATTGAACGTCTTACTTGCGTTGAATAGTACTAACAGCATTTCACAAACACATCTAAATATACTATCATCGGAGTCCCTTGGGCCCCGGACTTTAACTTGGTACTAACGGCAGGAGCAGGCGCAGAAAACCCAGGCACTGTCAATTATTGTGACTCCCCCAATCTCAGTATATAGCAGAGCAACCACCAGTTTAATAAGTGTGGTGGTCGTGCAAGACACAGTAGGAGATAGGGATGGGGGCTTAGCAGAGGAAGGCTGGCCAGTTCGCCAACCGACGTCACTGTGACGGCGTAACGGTAAACCCAGCAGGTGCTGGTCGTGACATCATGCTGTCCATACTCTTAAACCCCTCAGGGCTAAGACTGGCAGAGGATGTTGCAGAAATAAAAGACCAACGTAATAATTAAGGGAATAGTTATTTGTAATTTTTGCCAACACTTGTTTGATTATCTTAATTAGTGTTTATATGTCGATATGTGGCTGATGGAAAGAGCGCCTCGGGCCCTCTCTTTTGCTGGCCATAATGGACAGTCTGGAAGAAGCCGCGGTCGAGAGAAGACGTGAGTGTCACGTGGAGGCCTTGAAGTTTTTTGTCTGATATAGTAGTGCTGTCCGAGTCTGTAAGTTACGTAAGCCTTTTCTCGTTTTAGCCCCCACGTTCCTTGCATCACAGCAGACTTGTTTAACTTAATATTTTATTTTAATCCCTGCAACACGTGTGCAGGTGCAGGGAGGGATCTTTATGCATACGGGACGGGCCGACTCTGGTGAAGTTTCAAATAGTTTATTATCTCAGCCAGAGAGGATCTCGCATGGGCATCCTATTAATATTCGCTTGGTGCACACTTCCAGTTTACCCACTTAATTTGTATTTTGTGAGAGACATAGCTTTTTTTTTTTGTGTTTTTTATTGTGCCATGTGTTCTAATGCAACATGCAATTGTCGGGCAACAAAACCCATGTTAATTGAAACTGTGTTTGTGAGACGTTTGTCGTAACTCATTTTCGTCCATGTGATAAATAGGATGTACAGTGTCATTCCAACCGTAGCTCAGCTGTGAGCAGGTCTAGCCACCATGTGGTCAGACCATGGTTGCCTGTGCTCACCGCCATCGGGCAGGCAAGTAAGACTCTGCGCTGACCTACGCTCTCATCAGTGTTAGCCCTGCAGCTAGCTGGTGCCCATGAACCCGTTGGCACTTAGACAGCATTTCTTAGTGATGGTGAGCACCACCCTGGCAGGGTCATAAATCTCAGACTGCGACATTTGGCGCCCAAAGCCTTGGCAAACAATGAACAGTGTGTGTACAGCGTGTGCAAATAACATGTGGTGAAGGTGAAGAATGGGTGGCAAACGGACACGTGGTAACGAACTGTGTACAGATGTTGCGGACAGTGCAAAGTGTGAAACGCTACCAGCCAGCCAATCGTATGATTCCGGCAATGCGCGCATGCCAGGACAGTGGCGAGCGTGTAACCACCCAAGCGTGGGGTGTAGCGAGCGGTGCGGTCGGCGAACCAACCCTGCAAATCAACCCCGCAAACAGCAAGTAAAGCGGATACAAACAAGATGTGCACCCAAACGCGTGTGTGCCGACAGTGTCAACAACCCAAGGACCCCAATCTTCTGAAAGGGGACTAGGGGTGGGCTACCATGTGCACGTATGCACCACCAGCATGGACCATGTGTGCCATGGAAGGGAACAAGGAACAGGCAGGACACAGACAGGTATGTGTACTCAGTTGCAGAGGAATTGTTGTATTTTCGGGAGTGAAAACTGAACGGTGTAAAAGGGAAGTGAACAATTCCACGCCACCAGCCGAATACGCAGCCATACAAGGCGTAAATTCCAACCACTTAGCGAACAGACATGTAGCAATGTTGAAAAAATTGAGGGGCAAACGGCAGGTTAACCTTACCCGAGTTTACATGACAGACACACGAAGAACCATCAGAGTTTACACAACTGTGCGAAGTGAGGTTATAGTGAGGCGGCATACCGTCAGACGAGTGGATGGACAGGACAAGCGAACAGTTAAAGGGGGAAGCGCATAAGTGGCGATGCGTGTGGAGATGTTTTGACACACCCTGGGGAGAGTACACAACACAATTAGAACACAGATTTGCAGATGACTGCACAAACACACACTGCCGTGCACAATTTTACGGGGAGATGCAGAGAGAACACAAGGCCGTGGAAGGGTTTATTGCGAAGAAGGTCCAGCTATTCCGGTGCATCCACCCCACCGAACCTCCCAAGGCAGCCCTACCCACAATTACTGAACTGTTACGTGATGCATTGCTACCCTTTCTGCCCGGGCTCAATCAGGGAATGATATGGGGTTACGCAAGGCAAGCGGCTGCTACAGAGTGGAACATGCAACAAAGGCTCAAGTACTTGGGTAGCAAGCAGAGTAAGGAAGCAAGGGAATGTTTGCAACCACTCAGCCATAGGTCGCCCGCGAAGAATGGGCCATCGAACCCACACCACAGCAGGGCAAACCATGGGAACCCCGACAGGCCAGGAGGAAAGGCCGAAATTCCACAGTAGAAGTACTGTCCCCGGCTAACACACCACTGGCACCGAGATTGCCCGAACCAACAGACACGCTTCAACACTTTGGGAAACGGGAGATCAGGGGGAGGGACATAGACCACCACCCCTCCTCCAACATTTGGTAATGCCAGGCTACCCTCAGTACACCAAGTAGGTTAATTTGCAATGGCACACATGGATGACGTAATCATATTGTCAGAAAACTGGGACACCCACGTCCGGCACATAGACTTAGTATAAGAGAGGCCTTTCACCCACCACCTATTGTGTGTTTTCCCCACAAGTGTCACATTGGGGTACTGCAATTAGAATTCAATCGACAGGGTCACCAACCGCTTCTGAAGCAACTGCAAAATATTGCCAAGATGAGTCCCCCTCCCTCTCGTAGACCAAAACAAATTTTTAAATGGCTACAACACTTAGTAGCCAAGATTTGCACAGACCATCATGCCACTTACCGACCTGCTCTCATTATAACAACAGTGCAGGTGGAACCCCAGGGCGCAACAAGCCTTTGACACCATCAAGCATGTTGACGCGGGCTTATCTAGGCCCCACGTTGGTCGTGACTATTTAGCTTGACGCTACTCCCCACCTGTGGCACACAAGAGTGGTTCATAGGGTCGTAGTTAATTCCTCCAGGCATAGACTATAAGGTGCCTAGAAGGTTGAGGGTATTTCAATAAGGTAGTCTTTTGACGTTTCACTTAACTGGATAATTATATTGTCTCGAGTTTGAACAAAAACAACATACAGCAACACTTCCGAGGTGTGGTACTCTAATTTGGCTACTTGTATTAACTGGGCGACTTCGTGGTGGAGGGGGGCTTCTCTGGGCGGCGACTCGATACTTAACTACTCTGCTGTTGGTGTTGGTATGATGTCAGCTGGGGATGAGCTCCGGCGATGTAGGGCGGCCTTGGAAAAGGCCCGCATTTGGTGTCGTCTCACTGGACTGCTGTTCTACTGACGTACTGAGGTACTGGTGCCGCCGGGGG
>NQII01006746.1:35091-64824 GCA_002778355.1 Clitarchus hookeri
AATCCTCTGATAATCAAATTAAAATTTCTGGCTATTACCTCTGTTCTACTTACTGTATAAATAGCATGGTTAAGGGTGGTTGGTACCTGCATTTTCATTTAAAATAATGTAAATTTTAAAAACTACATGCATTTACTATGCGAAGATTAAGTGTTTTGAGTGCAGTTATGTGGAAGTAACAACTGACAAATGTAAATAAAGGAAGTCCTCTATATATAGAGCCCCTTCTGCCGACTTAAGTAACTTCTTAAAATTTCTTGAAGCAAACCTTAAAGCCATTTACAAACCAATCTAGAAATTATTCTGTGTGGAGACTTTAACATTAATTATTTAAAAGAAAGCAACCAAAAAACTGAACCTGATAGTCTACTCAGAACCTTCAACCTTAAATCTATACTAAACTTTGCTACGAGATTAGAAGGAACCAGTCAGACAGCAATTGATAACATTTTCATTGATAGTAACGCAGTTGCAGGGTGCCACTGTCTACCAGTAATAAATGGCTTATCTGATCATGATGCACAAATATTAATTATGTCTTCCATAAAAATGCCCTCCAAAAGCATTTCTTATAAGAAAATACTAAATTTTTCTCTGGAAAATGTCTTACTATTCAAAAGTGAGATTAGCAGGGAGCAATGGTCAACATTGTATACTTGTATCGAAGTAAATGAAAAATTCATCTCTTTTCTTAACCAAGTTCTCCATTGTTTTGAAAAATGGGCAATTATTAAGATTAGGGGCTTTTCTGATACTAGGGGCGTAGCTTTAAAATAAGTACAACATATTTAAACAAATGTAACAAATTTCCGTTATGTGCGAGCCGTTCAGCCGGTGTGTTTACGTCGACATTTCTGAACGAAACATCCTAGACCAACAAAAGTTGCATTATTGGGTTCTGCACAGCTTACCTTGTTCATATTCAAGAGGGCGTAATCTTAAAATAAGTAGAACATATAAAAAAAATTGTGAAATATACGAGCAGTTTACTTGGTTTGTTTACGTCTATTAATGTCTACCGCCATTATTATTGGCAGGGCATTGCTGATTCCACGCTACCTAGCGGCCACAGATGTCATTACAGGCATTTTAACGGTCAATTAAAAATATATTAGTCGCCTTTGCATCTTTGCCGGGTCTAGTTCTGACGGATTTAGAAATGGAGAAAGCAATAACGA
Organism: Clitarchus hookeri; assembly: GCA_002778355.1. Classification (NCBI taxonomy): domain Eukaryota; kingdom Metazoa; phylum Arthropoda; class Insecta; order Phasmatodea; family Phasmatidae; genus Clitarchus; species Clitarchus hookeri. The sequence goes on from NQII01006746.1 coordinate 36,270, forward strand.
GTGCTTCTGTGGGTTATATTTGACTGTAAATGAGGGTTTCATTGCCTTAGTTTTTGGCTGAAAACTAGGGATTCAGTGCGTTGTATTCGCGTATGTGGCAGATTTGTGGAACACGGTGTCTCGTCGAGTGAGGAAAGGTTGAATTGGCCGTTGACAGAGGAATTGTATCAGGTGAGTAAATTTATATTCTTTTGGTGTGTTTTACGGTTGCTTTAAATCCCTACAATCCTACGTTAGTGTAAAACCCTAAAATCCTATGTTAGTTTAAAACCCTACAAACCTAGGTTATTTTAAAACCCAACAATCCTAGGTTAGTGTAAAACCCTACAATCCTAGATTAGTGTAAAACCATAAAATCCTATGTTAGTTTAAAACCCTACAATCCTAGGTTAGTTTAAAAATGTAAAATAGTGATTCACCCATCGTGGGGTTAGGTTCTGTTAGGTTAGATGGGCACATATTAAGAAATTAGTCGTACGTTAATGCCCCTCGTATATTCGTGTTCGGCATCATTAGTAGAGTGGAAATATACCATTTTCCGTGAATTATTTTTATTTTTACGGAAAAGCCCCTAAACTTAATAATTACCGAATTCTCAAAACACAATAAAAACTACATGTAATATTGTACAGGAACAGGAAGAGCAACAGAGCAATGTCCAGTTGTAACCCTGAAAGTAAACAACTGTATACCCTCGTACCCTAAATTAGTCGCAGATACATTTAATTCGTACTCCTTAAATGTCGCAGAAAACATGATTAACAAAAATATTAAACAAGATATAAAACATATTCCTACACATCAGGGTACTGAATACCCTGTTATATCTTTTACATACACAACTTGAAAAGAAGTGGAGAAAACAATCAATTCTTTGCAACCAAAATTATCAAGTGGCTATGATGACATTAGCTGTATGTTATTATAGCAATGTGCTTTTGAATTCAGTGTTCCATTAAGCTATCTTTGTAATGCTATCTTCAATACGGGATTTCTTCCAGACAGACTCAAATGGGCTATGGTAATACCATTGTATAAGAAAGGTGACAAGACCGAAGTAACCAATTATAGACCTATCTCACTTCTTACCTCCTTTTAAAAAATAATTGAAAAACTATTTTACAGGAGATTGCTGCAACATTTTGAGAATCACATTTGATTAATTTTTCAGTTTGGCTTTAGGAAAAATGCCTCAACAAATGATGCAATTTTCAAACTAACAAATTGCATTCTTAACACACTTGATAAAAAGATGCCATCTAATGGAATCTTTTGCGACCTCACTAAAGCCTTTGACTGTGTAAATCACAACATACTTATAGAAAAATTAAAGTTTTATGGAGTTCAGGTACACCCAATAAACTAATAAGTTCATACCTTTCAAACACACAAGTACGGATCAAAGTAAAACTACTTCATTCTACTCTGAATCAGGAAAAATCATGCATGGGGTCCCACAAGACTCAATAATAGGCCCCCCTACTCTTCCTATTTTATATAAATGACCTCCCACGTGCCTTAACCCCAGGCACTACTACAATTTTATTTGCATCTTAGTCTCTGGAGACTCAGTAAATGATCTTATGCAAAAAACAGACACAACATTTACAGAGCTAAATGCATGGTTTACTACAAACAAATTAAATCTCAACCTAGATAAAACATATCTTATGAATTTCCTCACAAAGAATAGAAGAAACACTAATTCATATGTCAGCAGTAACAGAGACAAAATGAATGAATCAGCAGACTAAGTTCAGCCTGTTTCGCTCTACGAAGTGTTGCAGAGGTCTTGAACAAAAATATAACAAAAAAGTTATATTTCGCATATTTTCATTCCATCATGTGTTATGGTATAATTTTTTGGTGTAATTCCACGGATATTAAAAAAGTGTTTCACATGCAAAAAAGAGTTGTAAGAATAATTAATGGCAAAAGAAAGTCAGACTCTTGTAGACCTCTTTTCAAGAGCTCAGAGTACATGTTTTCAGTACTCATATTCGTGTCCAAAACAGTAATTTATTTCAGAAAAATGAGCCCTTTCATAAGCATGACACTAGAATAAAAAACACTTACATATGGCTTTAGGTAACTTAAAACTAGTCCAGAAAGTGCCGTCTTACCTAGACAGCCAACTTTTCAATAAATTACCTCAACACCTTCATGAAATTTGCTTCTCTAAACAAAAACTCTTTAAAAAACAGCTGAAAGAATTTTTTATTGAATGTGCATTTCATTGCACACATTTCTTGTACTGGTTTTTCTCGTTCCCTTTTTCTTCTGTTTCAGTAAAACAATGACGCCCTACAACATGTTGGAAAAAAATTAGTCACATTATGAATAAAAGATATGATGTGTGTATGTGCAATCTGATATATCTGTGTGTGTGTGCGCATGCANCTACAACATGTTGGAAAAAAATTAGTCACATTATGAATAAAAGATATGATGTGTGTATGTGCAATCTGATATATCTCTGTGTGTGCGCATGTGTGTGTGCGCATGCATGTATGCATGCGTGTGCCTGCGTGCACGCGCATGTGTGTGTTTATTATGTCCAATGTATAGACTTTGTATACTGTAATTTGACTTATCCAATATCTTTGTACTGCTATGTATTAAAAAATTATCGTACAGACACAATAAAACAAACAAACAAACAAGATGTAATAATGGCAGGACAGTTACAAATCCGAATTTGGCAGATGTGGCGACTGGCAATATGACATGGCGCGATGCTGAACAAAGTGTTAATTTCTCTTCTTGTAAAAAATACTTAAAAGCACTACATCAAGTTTTTACACGTTGTGTTTTTTAAAACTACCTAGGCAAGTTACGATGTGTGAAAAATCTGTTTTTCCACGGCAGGAATAAATATACTGTAATGTGCGTTGTGACCACTGTGTGTGAAAGAGTATTGTAGTCTTTACGTTATGCTGAACCAGTGTGTGTGTGATTGCAAATATTGGACATGCAAATTTTATACGTTTTAACAGTAAAATGTTTTTATTACGAAATTAGTTTTTTGAAAGTCTGGTCTGTTTATTGATCACAATGTAACTTCGCAGTAGGTGTTTGAAAAACAATTGTGTAACGTGGTTACGTTTCTGTGATTTGAATGTTTGTCACAATCCCAACATAATACTAAGCCCAGCCAGATAAATTTAAATAAATAATGAAATAAAACTAGAAAACAGTAAGTACCAATGCATAGAAATATGAGCAGAATAAAAGTTATGGTAGGCCTATTTGTGTGCATGTTCACCACTATCTTTTAAGTTTGTCGCTGCTACGTACAAAACACAAGCGACATGAGTTGCGTGCTTGAATTTACTGTGTCTTTTCGTTGGACTGTTTGTTCCTTTGTTTAATATTTATTCCAACTTAGGCCGTCCTTTTATAGAAATAACCCAACCCATATCAATAACAAGAGGTTAAATACTACAGTTCTTTCACCCGCAGTTATAACAGGGTTAAACACTGTCACAGCAAAATATAAACTTGTATTACGTGTAATGTGCTATCTCGTGAATAACAAATATGTTTACAATGTAAAATAATAACCGTAAGAAGTATTATCAATACAGACATTGTTAAAAAGTCATAAAGCTGACTTGAAATATGGTTATAGGCCTAAATTGTGAACAATCGTACAAAATGGTATTTGAAATATGACAGCAGAAAACTGTAAACAAAGCATTTGACAGTTAAAACGTAGAAGTTACATGGCAGTGTTTATGTTTACATGTAGCGGAAGGATACGTAATCGGTAACAAAAAGTAGAACTTTAGCAGGGTTTCAGAAAAGTGTGAAGTAACGGTGAATGGCTTATACAACAAAAACAATTATAGATTTTTGGCATTTGAATAACTTTACAAGAGTGATCTGAGTGAAGCACTATATGAAACAGTACAAACTCTAGTTTAATATCAACATTAATTTGAATAATACCTCGTGCTTATGCATGCTTATTAACATGCTGTGATGTTGGCATCTAGAGTTATTCACTATTGATCCGTAGCTTACCTGGTTGTAGTGATTCATTTATGTCGTTATCAGTTGGCAAGTTATGTATGTGTTTGGCAACATGTGAATAAATATTCTGTATGCAATATTTTTCTTTTGTGACCAAGTCACTACAGATTGCTCTTTTGAGTTTGGAAGTGGACGTGTTGGATGTTAGAATAGCTATCATGATTTGGTTATAAAGAAGGTTTCACAGACAAGTTCTGATGTGACCACGTTAAGTTGACAATAGAGGATATTATTATTATTTGGAGTCTTGTGAATTTTATTTGTCAGTCTAACCAGTGGGACAACAATAATATGTGAGAATGTGGCCACTCTTCCTTTTGTCATTCATTTGAAAATAACGTTTATGAGTAATGGACACAAAGCAGTGACTCAACCTTTGGGGAGAATTTATGCATTATACTTGTAAATGAGGTGGAAAAAATTTCAGCAGCGCTGGGAATTAAGTTAAAGCGTTTTGTTCAACACGTCATAAATTTAAGAAGTGGTGACGTAATGCTGTGCAGTTGTGGGCTGGGGTAATCATTCAGTGCAGATTTTCCTACAAAAAGTGTTTGTGGAAGTGAATTAAGGGTTTCAGTGATGCTGCTGGAGTAAATGTGATGACAACTGCACAACTGTATTTCAAACACTTTGATAAGAGATTGTGTTTTTCTGGGGATGGCAAAGTGGTGTTTTATAGAGCAGTGATTAGACTTTTGGTGTTACAGGGCAGTCGCTACATAGAAATTTTAATAGGACGGTCAAGTCTTCAGTGCCTACTTTAACTACAAAATTAAATGAGAATGACCAAGAGTAAAATAAAATAACAATCTTTTAAAGTTTCATTTGTTTACAATTTGTCGTGTGACGGTTTAGGAATTTTAGAGCGACGCTGGCCCACAACCCCCCCCCCCCGAGCATAACCAGGCGACACGTGGCACGAGGCAGGGGGTGGACCGCAGCCACGTGTCTTGCTGCGCAGGCCTCCCTGCCTCCCCTTCACCCCCGTACGCCTCTAGCCTGCCGGGAGATCTGTGGAGCGCAGGGATTTCTCGAGGTATCAGCAAATTATCATGTGTATTTTGCCTAAACTCAAAATATACGCACCACGGAAGGAATAGCTGACGAGCTGGATTGGTGCCGAGAACACCCCCCTCTTAGCTAACCACAGGACAAGGTGGAAAATCCCCGAAAAAGTAGCTGACGAGAGTAAACTAGGGGCGAGGTACTACCCCCCCTCCCCCCGGCCCAATCAAACCTTCAGAAACCAGGACACGTGTTTTGAAAGGCATTGTTCTGCGTTCTACCACTCCACCCTCCTCACCTCCTCCCCCCCACAAGGCGCCACGTGCCGACAATTAAGACTGGAGGCTGGCAAGCATAAAAACCCCGTTTCGAGAGTAGTGGGGAACAGTTGATTACTACCGCCCAGAGTAGGAGACAGTCGATGAGTAACGCGCAGAGAGGTCAGTCCGGGAGAGCAGTGAGTCGAAGACCGCCGAGCAGAGAGTTAGGTCAGGGGTTCGGACCCCTGGCCACGTCAGTACGTCAGTAGAACAGCAGTCCAGTGAGACAGCAGCACCCGCAGGCTTTTGCCAAAGGCCGCCCATCGCCGGAGATCACCCACCACAGCTGACAGCACTCACCGCTGAGTTAAGTATAAAATTTGTCACCCAGAGAAGCCCTAATCAACCACGAAGTCGCCCAGTGAATACGAGTAGTCAAATTAGGTACCACACCTCGGAAGGGCTGATGTATGTAGTACTTGTGTAAACTCCAGACAATATATTCGTCCTTAACAAATGAAACAGTAAAAGGCTTCATTATTACAATACCCTCAACCTCCAAGCACATTATAGTCTGTGCCTGGGGACATTAACCATGACACTATAAGCCACACTGTCTTCCACAGTGGCGGTATAGCGTAAAGTTAAATTGGCGCACAACTGTGGGGCCTACATACACAGCCTAGCGTCAAGTTATACTTATTTTATTATGAAATAAATCTAGGTAATGGAATCTTAACATGTTTAATTTTGAATGTAATTCAATTACATCATTGCGAGGAAAGTTTTGGACGGTTTTACAAGTCAGTTACTCATTCTTTATCCAATGGTTAGAACCCTTGGGATCAGTGTCTACACTGGTAATGAAATTTGCTTACAGTTAAATGACTGAAGAAAGTTAATATCATAGATGTGAAGTATTTTTTTTGCGTAGAGGGACTAGAACTTAATTAAAACTAAAATTATTCACTATAGACAAATTATCATTGATAATGACTTGCATGTGAGAAAATACATATTCTTGTAGTGGGAACACTGTTGTGTGGATATAAATTAACATTTTATGTGTGTGGCACTGTTTCACACCACTACAAAATGTCTAATATTTCATGTTTTGCAAACTTTTACTAATTTCCCTCCTGCAGGATGTAAATTTTTGGGATATGTTTAATTTAGTTAATTGTGAGCTGTAACCTATTTCAGAATTGGCTTAAGTAGTTAACTTATGTGTTTATTTATGAATAATAATCTATGTCTGAATCAGTTAGATTATAACCAAAGCCATCTTAACTCATGGGTGCCCTGGGCATTTGCCAGACGGGTATTGCAGATCATAACGGCTTGTGCTACTAATTTATGTATGCCATTACTTGCTGTCAGTGGCTAAATGCAGTACAAAACTTTTATTTTCGAACATGCATATGCTTTACTGAAGTAAATTAACAGTATTAGTTAGTGGTAATTCAAATTTTGACTTAGAATTAAACTTGTGTTTCGTAAATAAACAGTATTATTGTTCATTCAAGTTTTGATTAAGAATAAAATAAGGTGTCCTGTGAGTGTTGAGAGATTTTCAGTCGATGCTTAACATTGAAGCCTTAACCACCACCGGTGAGGGTAAAATTAATTGAAGATGGAGCAGCGGCAGAATGCAAAGACAGGTGAAATGGGAGTACCCAGAGAAAACCAGCCAGCCAACTGCAATGTGCCCCATGTCTCCCACATCTGGAAACCCAGGTTACCATGCCAGTAATTGAACCCGGTTCGCTATCTTGTGAGGTGAGTGGTCTTGACTACTACGCAGTGAAGATGGTAGATGCACCAACACACTTCTTCGTCGGGGTATCCACAGTGGTGTTAAGATGGCTCTGATGATGAACACTTATGTATGAGATTGCTGGCCTGTGCCCGACTACCATGTGAGATTTGTGATGATTATAACATAGGTGAGGCAGGGAAGGCGATTCATAACTAATATTTATCTCCATTTTTAGATGTCAGAAACAAGTGTACCCTACAAATTTGCCAACAGCAAGCATTGTCATCTGCTTCTACAATGAACACTTCACTACACTGATGCGGACAGTGCAAAGCATTTTGGATCGGACTCCAAAAGAGTTGCTGCATGAAATTATTTTAATCGATGACTTCAGTGATTTGAGTGAGTATCGAGGAGAAGATCCAGTTTTTATAAATTGTTGTGTTGTTCCAACACAGTTTTAATATTACGGTAGATGTATAAAACATGTATCATTGCATTTGTCTTTTATTTTTGTATTTTAACATAATTTTACTATGTCTATTCACAGCAAGGCTACGTGATTTAAATGGCTCCAGAACTACTACAGTACGAACTCTCAAATTATCATTAATTCTGTTCATAGGGTTGAAAGCATAACTAACAATACCCATCATTACATGAGAAATGTCACCTAGAGATCATTGTTACTGAAATCAAGTATTAATTTGTTGCATGTTTAAATGTACATCATAATTAAGCTAGCTGCAGATAGATAGGTATCCTAAGCATTAACAAAAAATATATTTTTTTTCACAAAGAAATTTTGAATAATCAATTGTTATTTTTTTAGATTTTGCTTGTCATATATCGCAGCCTGCAGGAGATAGATTTTAAGTGCAGTAAAAATGACAGCCTAAGAAAATTACCAGTGGTATATGCAATGTGATCATAATGTAGGTTAAAATACTATGTTGTTTGTGTATTGTTAAGGTAGTGTGTTATTTGTTATTTGTTTTTTGTTATTGTTTTAATCTAGTGATTATTGGTTTCTTCAAATTTATGATTTTGAATATACTCTATTTATTTGAAACTTAAGTAAAACTGAATTTTAACAAATCTTCAGTTTATACAGGACTACTTACTAAAGAAAAAACTTAGTATTGGAAGTAACCATCCCTTTAATTTAAGTATGTTTATGTCAGGAATTAAGTGTTTTAATTTTTTAAAGTTATAGATATTTATCAGTAATTCATTCAGTTTGTTTTTACTGTAAACTCTTGATTATTCATTCTAATTTAGGGCTCTGAATTCTTGGATTATTAAATTTTGGCCAAAATAATGGATAATCTGCAGCCGACCATTATCTGTACCAATCCATCACAACAAAAACGTAAGGCATGGTTAGCATTACTAATACTATTAAATATACAAAATGTACATACATACATGCATATGTGCATACATGCATTCGTGCGTGTATGCTTGCATGCATGCACAAAACAACTTTACTCTGAAGCAAATCCACGTACATGTAATATTTTGCATGGTGTCATGGGAGGTCATGGGTTTCATTTTAGACACCCAGCACTTGTAAAGAAAAGTGCTAAGGTTTAGAATGTGCATTAAAATATCAACCTCCACATCACAGCAAATAAAAATGAATTGTACTTAAGGTAGTTATACAATACATTGTACACATAGGCATAAACTTTCATAAAAAATGCCTTGAATCGTGATCTGTTTGCTGGCAGCTGACATCTTTTTATTAATGGAAGTTTGCAGATTTCCTAAGTTCAAAATGCCTACGTAATCTTACCCTTCCTGATTAACATATTCTAATAACTTTGCCACGCATTCACACACCGCAGCATAACACATTGCTGCCTCTTGTGTTACAGTGGCCGTCAACTCGCTGTGTCTGTGAGTGACGGTTATAACAAGCAGTTTTTGCTCCTTTCTTTCACCCTATTTACTCCCTTCCACAACATTCCCGAGGGTGTTATCACGGGCATATGTGTCGTACTAGCAACAGAACAGATGCTACTAGCGGTGCTAAAAGTATGTTTGTGTAGTAACTGCAATCTGATGATGGGTCTTCAAACATAACATATTTCTTATTCAGTGTCATTTTGTTTGTGAAAATTGTTTGATTTAGGTACTTCTGGTTGTAAGCAGCACAGTGCCACCAGTGTTGTCAAAACTGAAGGGACATATTTTGCATATAATCAGTCCATGGAAATCATGCATAATGTTTTAAAGTTTATAGACGAGGAAGCTAGGAATAGGACATTCAGCATTCCAGTCGAGAGAGCACAAGTAGGAACAGCGTGTGCTACTGGTATCATGGAGAGAACTGTACGTTAAATAAATAAAGAACCGACGGACATAATTCTCGACTCCAATTAAAAACCCTAACCGTAAAAAAAACTTTTACTTCGTTGGATGATGTAGATTTGTGCATCTGACAAAGAAGCGTGTACAATTTTTATAGAACAGAAAGATGTGCACCAACTGTGGGAGGAATTAGGCAGAAGCTGCATGAAGCCAGTGATCTAGAGGCATTACAACAAACATGAGAAGACTTTTAAAGAACTTAAGGTTCAAGTGGAAGAATATCAAAACCAACAGGAGCATTCTTATTGAAAAAAGCGATATTACAGAAAAACTAATAAGTTATTTAAAAAACATAGCACACTTTAGAGAAGAAGGCTGGCCAATAATATTTCTGGACGAAACACATGTTTTTTATTCTCATGTGAGTGGGGAATCGTGGAGTGACAATAGTGCTGAGTGTTTCCATGCTCTAGTATCAAAAGGAGAGAGATTAATAATTGTGCATGCCGGTGGTGAAAATGGGTTTGTGAGGAATGCTATGCTGCTCTCGAAGGCTAGTCAGTCTACTGGGGACTATCACCATCAAATGAACAGTGTGAATTACAGGAAATGGTTGCATGAAAAGTTAATACCCAATCTGCCTTGCAATTCTGTTCTCGTGATTGACAATGCCCCGTATCATTGCATTCAAGTAAATAAAGTGCCCACATCTAACAGAAGAAAAGGAAAAATGGCAGCCTGGCTTAGTGAACAAAGAATACCATTTTCGCATAAAATGTTAGAACCCCAGCTATACAAACTTATTCAGATGTACAGACCTATACATAAAAAGTATCTTGTGTATAACACAATGTACTACGAGGGTAATTCCAAAAATAAGGTCTCCAATTTTTTTACACATAAGAAAAACGTCTTGTCTACAATATGTACATCATTGTAAAGGTTGAACATTTATCTATTTTTCTACATAATCACCATTTCGGTTGATGAATTTTTGTAGATGCTATGACAGTTTTTGTATGCCCATGTCATACCAGCTCGCCGCCATGTTGTTAAGGAAGCATTGAACCTCATTTTTCACCCATCGTCGGAGCTGAATCGCCTTCCAGCCAAATGTTCTTTCAACTTAGGGAACAGGTGGTAGTCACTGGGTGCCAAGTCCGGACTATAGGGTGGGTGGGTGATGATGTTCCTTTGAAACTCTTGCAGGAGAGCGACGGTTAGACGGGCGATGTGTGGGCGAGCATTGTCATGGAGAATGTTCACACCCTTGCTCAACATTCCTCTTCGCCAGTTCTGAATTCCCGTCTGAGTTTTCTCAGTATTTCACAGTACCTGTCAGCGTTTATTGTCTCAGGAGCCATAAAGTCGACCAACAATACCCCCTTTCGATCCCAAAACACAGTTGTCATGACTTTACCGGCAGACTGTGTTTGTTTGAATTTTCGCGGCTTGGGCAAAGAGGGATGCCGCCACTCGCGTGATTGTTGTTTGGTCTCAGATGTGAAGTGGAACGCCCAGGTTTTGTCACTCGTGACAATCGAGTCCAAAAAGTTGTCCTTTTCATCTGCATAGCGGCGAAAAAATTCGCAGGAAGAATCAACACGTTGCCGCTTGTGGTCTTCCGTCAGCATTCGTGGTACCCATATTACGCACACCTTCCGATATTGCAAGTTTTCCGTTAAAATCCTGTGAATGGTGCTTTGGGAAACTGCAGGAACCAAAATGGAGAAATCATCCAGAGAGATCCGCCGATCTTCACGCATGGTTTCTCAACCATTGCGACTGTCTCGTCGGAAATTGACGGTCTTCCGCTCCTTTGTTCGTCGTGAATTTCTGTACTACCGGCTGTAAACTCTCTACACCACATGCAAACATTTTGACATCCATGCACGACTCACCATACACTTCCTTCAATTGGCTATGAATTTCAATTGGTTCAACGCCTTCTGCATTCAAAAACCGAATAACTGCTCTAACTTTGCACTTGGCGGTAACGTCCAATGGTAACTCCATTCTCAACGGCTGCCAAGCCAAGACTGAGCGTCCCAGCGAGGCGCGCGCATGCTCATTTGAAAGGGCAGGAAGCACACATCACACAATGTGGCCAATAGCCGCACAAACCGTTCTTTGTACGAGTATGAAAAAATAGGAGACCTATTTTCAACCTTTACAATGATATAAATAATTTAGACAATAAACGTTATTTATAAAAAAAATAGGGGACCTTATTTTTGGGATTACCCTTGTAATATGGCCATACAATGCTTCGCCTTCTACCATACCATCCCAATTTAATCCTGATAGAAATGATTTGGGCTCAGTTAAAACAATGGGTAGCATCTAGAAATACCACATGTAAGATGTCTGACGTTATAACATTGTGCAACGAAAAAATTAACTCCATAGGTGAGGCAGAGTGGAAAAATGTGTGTGAACATGTAGTTAAAATAAAAAAAGAATATATAAAATGTGATACTGTATTGCTTTTGATGTTGAAGTTGACAATATAATCATCGAGTCAGGTAATTGTGATTCTACGGACAGTGATAGTCCTAGCGAAGACGAGCCGAACATCAGTGACAACGGTGAATTATCTGGAATTGAAGAGCTGCAACAATTATGATTTAGTTAAATAGACGGAGCTCACTGTCACCTATTTTACAAAGAACATAATGAAATTAAAAAGGACAAAAATACGCGAGTATTTTTTATTTAATTATAGTGAACATTTTAATAAATGATCTCTGTTTGACTGCTTACACACTGCGGGTGCACGTATATTTGTTTCTGTGTATTTTTGCTCCGTTGACCAAATGGATTACGAGAACCACTCGCCAGTCATAGTTTTATTGTGCAACCAGTTATTCGGGACACCGGGAGTGGTGAACAAGGTTTGTAGTGTACTACTTTGCCTTATCCACCTCCTCGTGACGTAGTCTCATCCCCCTTACTTCTCCCCTCTTATCTTTGTGACTTAGCTCAGAGGTACAGCGAGCTGGTGGCCACTCTACCTGGCTTTCTACTTTGTCTTCAGCATCAATGTTCGTAACTTTACAAACTGTTTAACCATAATTAGTTTTTGAAAACCCCTGTNTTCTACTTTGTCTTCAGCATCAATGTTCGTAACTTTACAAACTGTTTAACCATAATTAGTTTTTGAAAACCCCTGTTATACGCATTAGTAGCTAACCATTCTGCAGGATTTTCTACTTCCACTTACTTCCATCAACTTTACTCAAAATGCCTCATAGTTCAGCAGACATGCAAAGCTGTTTTTATGGAAAACTTTGAAAATATATTTGACAAAACTCTTCCAGAATGACTTTTTGAAAGTATTGCTGATGGTGGTTCCCTTAACAACCCTGTGCCTTGCTACAAAAACACCATGAATGGCATCTAATATGTTGAGGTTCTTCCAGAATGCAAGAACGTCTGAACCTTCGTTCTCAAGTTGCTTTGTCAGATTTACCTTGTAATGTTGCTTCATTGCCGCTATTACACCTTGGTCCACGAACACTACAAAGTCGCCCACACACGCACGAGTCTGGCATGCGAGTCCGGCTCGGCAAACGTAGCTCGCGAGCCAGAGTCTGAAATTTTTCACCACACACGAGACCAACATACACCGATGCTCGCTCATTGCAGTTGCGAAAATGAGTTTGTTGAAGCAAGTAGTGGCTGCAGTCATCGTACTAGACGAGTGTGATGTGTTAGCGAGGAGAAATAAGAAAATGAGGAAAATGTGGACTAAGAAGTGGCTACTACAAAGACAGCATTTCACACATTTAAACCTGTGGAGCTTTATTAGAAAGGATAGTCCTGATGACTACAAAAACTACTTCAGAATGTCTGATACAATTTAAATGTTTTTCTCCCAAAAGTAACACCGTTTATTGTAGTTTGTAAAAAATTGGATTTCCAACACACTGCACCCCAGTTCAAGCGCCAGGTAGGCAGCGCCCTTAATGCCATGATTTTTGTCCTGATAATCTTCTTCATTCCCTTAGTTCTAGTCCTTATCCTCCTTACCCTCATTCTCATTCTACTGCTTGTTCCATTCCTTGCCCTTGCCCTAGACCTACTTCACATTCTCATGTTACTCATTGCAATCCTTCCTCTCGTCATTCTATTACTGCCTACTATCTTCCCCATTTCTTACCAATGTAATGTTTGTGTCTATATTTATTGTGTGTATTAATTTTATTATCAGAGCTTTTATTATTAGACAGTAAATTTAATGTTTTTATGTTAAGTGTAAAGTTATTGGAGTCTGCTAATGCAGTGTGTACCAAGGCTATAACCAAGTATTATTAATTTAGAATCAGTTGAGTCAGTTTTGGCATGAAAGTAGCTTGTAGCATCTTCTTAATGTTAAGGTGGTTTGCATGCTGAGGTGAAGGGCCATATAGCAGTGAACTGGTCAGAGAAAGTAATGTTACTGCGAACATCCCGAAGAGAAGGTCTTATCAGGGCTCGGATATTTGGTGCCAGAACTGCTACAGGAGGGGTAAGAAGTATTTATTTTGTAGATTGTAGTGTTATGATGTCAGCAATTAAATATATATAATCATTTGGTACTGAAATATAGTTAATTTCATATAAGAAGGCCACATTCTGACCGTCAGTGAGTGGCAAATTGAAGTATTCAAAACAAACAACATGCCATTTACAAAATCCTGTATTAGCTGATGAACGAAAATAACAAATGTTAATATTACCTCGGCTATTCTGACTACACTGCCGATTAACATCACACCAGCCGTAAATACGCGATAAGAAAGAGTTCCATCCAAGGTTAATTAATACATTTTATTTTACGTGGTCATAAAACAGCGGTTTTTAGTGTTAAAAACTAAACTTCACGCTAAAGTAGAAATGTATAGGTGTTCAAAGTTTAAAGTCACATTAAAACAATCCATATCCAAATGAAACACAATTTCAAAAACTTTTTTCACGTCTTAATCGCCCCTCTCCAACCCCGCTTTCATTACGTGCTTGATATTAATTCTAAAAGTATACAGAAATATTGCATAATATTGTTGAATTATTTTCTCTAATAATTTGACAAAATATATTTGAAATATGTTTCTTTGCCAGCCAGTAATAGAACAACAGTCTGCTTTACAAAGGCGCCATCTATTGTCGAAAAATCTGTTGTGCGCGCCACCTATTATCTCATTTGCGAAGTATACGCCATTTTGTTCTCTGAAAACCCATTACCTGGTTTCCAAAGGATTNCCATTTGCGAAGTATACGCCATTTTGTTCTCTGAAAACCCATTACCTGGTTTCCAAAGGTTTGGGACACCGCACTCTCACCGCACTAGCACGCCATACCTATAATGTGTGTTGCACTCACGTCTTCCCGCTGCTCCCCTCTACATGTTCCTGCCCTTCCAGTTACATTACGTTTATGAACTGCCGTATAAACGCACTCCAAACCCCGTTTTGAGTCCTCTTTCGCCACCTACCGCGCCACTCAAGCAGTTCGTCAATTGCCGCACGAGGCAACATCTACTGGACGCGCTTACTCGCCGGACCAGTTATGTGGCCGATCAGCTGATGGCGGAAGGATACGTAGTCAGATATAGTCAGATGTAAACAGTGGTGCTACTTTTGCCGAACTGTCAAAAAAGTGGCCTTCTTATATGGTACAGAGTATAACTAATTCTCTTTAGTACTAATTCTTAGTAATTTTTAGAAAAAATGTCCTTTATACAATTTATTAAATTTATTATTAGTGTTTAATTTAACAAATTCTGTCATTTTTGTGCATTTAAATAAATTNCTTTATACAATTTATTAAATTTATTATTAGTGTTTAATTTAACAAATTCTGTCATTTTTGTGCATTTAAATAAATTTTACAAAACATAGACCTATTAATTCTTTTCGGTTTTGTTTTATTATTTTAATTGGCAAAGCAAAACAAACACATACATATATATTTTTATATTATTTTGTGCATGTGTGTGTGTGCGTACACGCACGCGTGCATGTGCGTGCGTGTGTAATAGTNATATATTTTTATATTATTTTGTGCATGTGTGTGTGTGCGTACACGCACGCGTGCATGTGCGTGCGTGTGTAATAGTTTTGGAAAAAGTGGAAAAATAAATTTTACTTATTCTGTGCTTATAATGAAAGAAAAACCACTCGTCATAGCAGGCAGATGTGGACTGATTGTTGGGGTCTTGGCTTACTTAGTACCGATTCTAGTAAGGGAACACATGTGAGTGAATTGAGTTAACTATGTGTTTAGGTGTTGGTGTTCTTGGACAGCCACGTGGAGGTGAATGTTGATTGGCTCCAGCCTATGCTTTCCCGCATTGCCGACTCGCGCAGCAATGTGGTGATGCCCATCATTGACATCATCAACTCTGACACGTTTGTTTACTCACCTTCACCTTTAGTGCGTGGTGGGTTCAACNGATGCCCATCATTGACATCATCAACTCTGACACGTTTGTTTACTCACCTTCACCTTTAGTGCGTGGTGGGTTCAATTGGGGACTCCATTTCAAGTGGGAGAACTTGCCCTTGGGAACACTTTCTACAGAGGAAGACTTTGTCCAGCCTATCAGGTACACACTTTTATTTTACTGCATCAAATTCTTTAAAATAAATATTTGCTTAAATATCATTGATGTTGGGTGATATGGAATCATACATGGGACTCTGTAATTGTTTATTGCATCTGATACGGATACAGAATGGAATATTTGGAAATTGAAGTCGTAGAGAATAGTAGATGTGACTGAAGTTTTGTATTTAATGTGTAAGTTTAGTAGCTGTTTATATTTTGAGCTAAAGTGCTTAGAGTATAAGAATGGATATTTGTTCACATATTTATGCACAGAAAGACTACAAGCAGATAATGGAACATCTTGCTTACAATGGATGGACTTAGAAACATTTGTGTTATATAACTTTTAATTATAAGTGTGTTTCATGCAAGGCATTCAGTTCAGACATCTTTTTTAATGGGTATATACCAGCACCCAGTAGAGAAACAGTGTCTCCAATTTAAGATATTTTTGCTTCTCTTGTATATTTCATTTTGTACAATTGAAACCTAAATTACATGCTGCATAAAAGATTGAGAAAAGTCTATAACCCAAATGTGAAGATGTATATAACAATTAATTATAGATTGTATACAGTATATCAATGCATCTTGGTAAAAAAAAAAACTGTTTGGTTGCTCATTAACTTTTATTCTGGTGCCCTTTACATACAAAATTTAGAAAGGGGCGAGTTACTCTGTTTTCCCTCATCCTCTCCAGTTTTCATGCCACAGACAGCACCTAAGTTCGAAAGTCATAACATCATGGCTTCTTTCCTCTCATGAACCTCATACTCTTGCAATAGTTAGTGTCTTGGTTATAGGGCAGGTTGTGGGTTGCATTTGTATTCTGATGAAAAATGTGTATACCTACCTTGCTTGTTTCGTATCTAAATTATGTTTTGTTCATTTACTTACATAAATTGTTTATGCTAGGCTTGTATATAGTAAAACTCCTGCATAACAAAATTGAAGGGACCAAAGATTTGTGTGTTTGTTGCAGAGGGGTTCTTTATAGGGAGGTTATTTACAGTGTGTTTCTTTTTTTTATCATGCAGTCAATTTTGAATCTAATTGCTGCTGAAATTGAATGGCATTGGTTCTTTTGTATTGATTTATATAAGAAAAGTATTTCATGGGTTTTCTTTTGAACATCACTTGATGGCCACTATTAATAAATTACCATTGTCGTAGAAAAATTATGCCACTAATTTTGTTTGGAGCAACATTATGTAAACAAAAATTTTGCAAAATTCTTAAATTTTAAATGAAAACTCTTATAATAAAAAAATGCTTGATACACACAAAGTCAGACACTACAGCTTCTACAGCAATTAAAATAACATTATGGCTTTTGTAAATTATATTTTTTATCTGAAATATGTGACAAATGGAGTTTTTTTTTTTACAGTTCCAAGTAAAGTTTGTAAAAAAAGGAGAAATATAAAAGGAAGGTAAATATAATCTGACTTTTCAGTCTCTGTTATAAAGAGGTTTTGTGCCGAAGAAGGAAAAATAATTTATTATAAAAAGTAGAAAATGCATTGTATTATATACAGTTTTGACCGGACCAAACACAAATTTTTTTATAGAGAGGTTTTTATTACAAATAGGTTTACTATATTGAGGTTTTACTTTTGGCTGAGGTTCAACATTGAAAGTTGTACCATCAAAAACAATAGGTGAAAATTGTGTACCAAGGTTTCCAATTTATTGTAAGAATGGTGTTTTCTTGGACTTCCTTGGAGTTTTACAATTACAAATGAAAGTGTCATTCTGACTCGTGTGCCCTTGGGCATTGCACTGAGAAGTGTCAATTAATTTCCTTTTCACATTGTGGAGAGCAAAATAGAAACACCTGTTAAAATTCTTTAGTCATTCTTATTAATTGGTGTAATATGTTATCCTAAACTTACAGAATGGTGCTTCCCATGTAGTGAAGTTTATGATGATTACTTTGCACCAATATCATGTTGACAGTATTATAACAGTGGAACAGGAGTTTGTTTAACTTTTCACTATTGTAGTGGTTATTTTTGTAATTTGCTTATTGTTTCAGTATTTGTATAATAAGGGCAATTTTTTTAATTTTTGTAAGTACATAAAATTTGCTTTTTTTTTTTTTTCCTCCCTCTCTCAGGTCTCCAACCATGGCAGGTGGACTTTTTGCGATTGACAGATTGTATTTTGAAGAGTTGGGAGAATATGATTCTGGAATGAATATTTGGGGAGGAGAAAATCTGGAAATATCATTTAGGGTGAGCACAATTTGCTATTTGTATCGTTAATTTTTATAACGTGATAATTTTTTGTACCTAAAAGTATTTTCATGAAGTTTTGTGTTTCCTAATATATGTAAGCACTAGGGGGGTATCATGGTAGTTGGCTCAGCCTACGTTGTTATGTTGTGAATCAGTTGTGACTTTCTTGTAAGGATCAGATTCTTTGCAAGCATCAGTAGTTTGCATTGACATGAGGTAGTTCGAATGGCTGTGTTGTGCTGGCCTCCATCAGCGTGAGAGGCCAAAGTGGTATAGTGGTCGGATAGCTTACCTCACACCAAGGCAAACAGCTATGCCACACGCAATTGTCTTGTTTAATTTACAAACACTCCGAATGTGGGCTACATTACTCTTGTTTTCCTATAATAAGCTGGGGAGTTACTGATAAGAGCCTGGGGCTACGTGTGGTGCAGGTCTGTCTTAAATTATCACTGTCAGGAAATTGAACCTAACCCCTCCAGTCACAGTTGTAGTGTGGGACAACTTCCAACATGCCGACAGTTTCACCTGGGTGAAACTAAAGTAGTAAAACATTGCATTCCAATTAAAATTTTAAATATTGGGTTTATTTTAATTGGGATAGACTTGGCTTTGTGTCATTGTTTTATTAGGCTTAGTTTACCTTGTACAAAAAACAGAGTTAGTTGTAGTAGCAGAGGCCCAAGTAAGCTCATGTAGTTTAAGAGAAAGATAGCGAATCAAACTGTAGCTACATGACAGAATGTGTTCTTTACCTGTGAAATTATATCACAAGGGTTATATTAATCATTCCATCTTTCAGTTCCCAACAAAGGTATGGGAATGATGACTTTGACAGCTTTATTTTATTAAGTAATAGTTAAAATAAATAAAATTTACTTAAAATGTTTTGCCATCTTTGGCATGCTAGTTCTGTCAAAGCTTAAGAATGGTAAGCAATAAAGTTTATCATAAAAGATGTTAGTTTCCGAACTTAAAATAACCTTATTAAGTTTCAAGGTGACTGATATTGAATGATATTTTGTAAGACTTGGCTATTTTGTGTGACTACGAATGTTTGAAAGCAAAGCTAGGGAATTCAGATTGATATGTTTTATCACTTGTATGAAATAATTGGAAAATTTATATTTACAGTGTAATAATAATAATAGATTATTGATTGAATGTTAACAAAATTACTACTGCGTGTATGTAAACTACAGTGAAATGTATTTACTTGCAGATCTGGATGTGTGGTGGTAGTCTGGAAATGATACCGTGCTCTAGGGTGGGACACGTGTTTCGGCGTAGGCGGCCATATGGTTCTCCAACAGGGGAAGACACCATGACTCATAACTCTCTACGAGTTGCCCATGTCTGGATGGATGAGTACAAGGCAAGGACTTCTCAGTTTTTGTGCTTGAGTGTTGTATATTTATGATTTAAAATTTATTCTCCAGCTGGTGTGTGTGTGTGAGTGTGCGAGGGTGTGAGTGTGGGAGCATGGGTGAGTGTGGGAGATGGGAACATGGGTGAGTGTGGGAGATGGGAACATGGGGGAGTGTGGAAAGTGTGGGAGATGGGAAAAAGTGGGAGAGAGTGTAAGAGCATGAGAGTGTGGGAACGAGTGTGGGAGAAAGTGGAAGTTAGTGTGTGTGTGTGCATGCATATGTGTGTTTAAGCATGTGCATGTGTGGTAGAGATGGTGAGTGAAATTTTGTAGGAAATTGGAAATGTCCAGAATTTGTGTTGAAGAAATCAACTACGTAGTGTACTAAAGTATGACCACATTTCTTTCAGGAGTACTATTTCCAGCAGCGGCCGGAAGCACGGAGTGTGTCCTATGATGATGTGAGCGAAAGGAAGCGTTTGAGAGAGAGGTTAAAATGCCACAGTTTCAAGTGGTACCTAGATAATGTTTATCCAGAGTTCACCCTCCCTTCAGATGATGCTGAGAGGCTGAAGAAGAAGTGGAGTGCCCTTGAACAGAATGAGTTCCAACCGTGGCACTCCAGGAAGAGAAACTACGTTGGCCAATACCAGGTGAACATTCGCAGTGCATTCTGTAGCTCAGCTTTGTACAAAAATGTTTAATTATTTTCAACTGACTTTGTTATTGCTGGTCTTCCATTATTTGAACTCTTTTGAACTTGAGCTTCACAAAAAATTCCCTGCTTAAAACTGTGGTTAGTTTAATGTAAATACAAAATGGAGTTTATTCACTATTTCTAGCAGTGTATTAGGAAACATAGTAGTTCTGTGTCTTGATAAATCCTGAAGGGGTTGGTGGCAGTGGAGAGAAAGCTCTTGGTGTGGAGAAGCACCCTGGTAGTTTCCCTGTAGCAAACCCTGGTTCTACTTGGTGACCTGCTGCCAATTAGCTTGTTCCTCTTCTGAGTGACTTCTTCCCTAAACTTTACATACCCGAAGGCTTTCATAGGCCCTGCCTCCTGACTACCAGTGTCAAAGTGTCATGGTAGGCTTTCCAGGCTGCCTTCTACCCCCCCCTCCCCCCGAGCCGGATGACGAGGCATAGGTTTACCAAACAGAGAGTAAGAGGAAAGCGGTTTTAGTGAGGAATGGCATGGTGTGTAGATTCTCAACAAAGGGGATTGTGTGTGGGGTAAGCCTTTTGGAGAATCAATCACTTTTCATTGCCAGTACCCTGACAGGCTTGCAGTGCCTCTTGGGTGTTTCGGTAGAGCAGGTTGTCACTAGCACAACTTAGTCACCAAGAAGGTTTACGAATCTGTGACCGTATTAATTCCACCTCAATCCTCCCACCGGGGTTGACCCAAGAGGTGTGGGACGGTTGCGCCTCCAAGTGAACGTCTGGTATGACAGACGGAAGCCCTCTCACTCTGTCCTCAGTGGTGACTGACAAAGCGAGTTTGTCGCAGTACATCATCACCACTTTCAGAGTGGTGTAAAGGTGTAAAAAAAATAGCCCAAAGGGCAAGGAGGGTGCACGTCTGTGCCTATCTCCGAAGAGTATGTGCGGACTAATGACGAAACGGGAAATAAAGGGTTGCAAGCTCAGAAAAATTGTTGACTTAGAGTAAGGAAAGCATATTCCCGGGTTTTGCGTGCTTGTTTATTGACTAACAACAAATGCAAGACGCACTCCAGCCTGTACTGAAGTGGTTGCCTGAAGGTCAGTACCTAAGTTGCCAAGTGAAGCAGTCGCGGTAATCGCAGGTTGTAATGGGGGTGAGGATAACCCCTATAGCGAGGCTAGTAGCTGGCATGGAAGATGCTAATGCATGTCATTGAAGTGGTCATATGCCACACAGTATAGCGGACTAGTAAAATGCAACCACAAACAGCAAGAATGCTGAAGTCTGGCCGGGAGACTGGCCAGTGACAGACAAACTGAGGCCGCCGCTTTACATCATCGCCGAAGCTCAGCGCGGGGGTAGTTCAGGCCCCGTGAAGGGCCCTTGACCACCCAGGTTTTGTGTCATTAATTTGTGGCAGAGGGTTATGAAAGACAAGTCCCCCCCGCCCTCTGCCCCCATATCAATCTGTGGTTGCGGCGGTTTCCCGCCACAACAACAGAAAATTAAATTTGTATTTAGAGTCGTCTCGTGTGTTCTCTGATAAGAGGAAAGATGCTTACTGTAGAATTATTTTTTTCCTATTCTTGCTAGGTATATTGTGTGTGTTATAAAGTACAAATTATTTTTTCCATTTTTGGTTTTATGCTTTTGGTGTTCAATAATTTTGCATTACAGTAACTTGTTGCTTGTGTAGTGATATTGTGTCTTCTACAATAAAAGGGCAATACAAATATTTTTTTACAGTTGCGGTTGTTAAATACTTCCCTGTGCATCACAAGTGAGAAAAATATAGACAGTAAAGGATCACACCTTATTTTGAAACCATGTCTTCGAGTGAAGAATCAGGTACAGTATTTACAATAAATTTGTTAATAATTTAATTTTGTAGGCATAATAAACTTTTTTTTTTAAATTTTAATGTCTAAAAATATTTTTATTCTGCACCCTCTGATAAGTTAACAGTGT
This sequence comes from Clitarchus hookeri, assembly GCA_002778355.1. NCBI lineage: Eukaryota > Metazoa > Arthropoda > Insecta > Phasmatodea > Phasmatidae > Clitarchus > Clitarchus hookeri. Next base: position 58,477 of record NQII01006746.1, read on the forward strand.
TTATATGAAATCAGCTGAGAAAATGCATATGACTAATTAGATGGTGAAGTATTCTTTAGGCACTAGCTAGGAATTGTTCTATTTATTTGAATGTGTTTGTGTGATAAGATTCATAATGTTGTTCAAGAAATAAGTTTGAGGAAATACTTTTGTTTCTCTGACACAGAAATAATATGACAGCAACAGAGGTTTATTAGTCTTGAAAACATCTAATACATGAACATAGGCAGGGTACATTGATTCACAAGTTGTTTGCTGCCTGAATTTTTATACTGTATATTTTTAGACTATTGTCCTTTGGAAAATAAGATTAATGTGAGGTCACCCACACCTCTCTCTCTTTCATCCCATCTTTCTCACATCCTCTCTCTCATTTCACTTTCTGTATTTATCCATGTGTGTGCATAAACAGTAGAATCCCACAGTAGTAACCCTTTTTATTATGACCATTTATTATCTGATACCAATATTGAGAAATAAAAATTTGGTAAAACAAAATAGAAAATTTTGGGGAAATCAGCCAAAAAATAAGTTTGTTGCATATTTCTGTTGCTGTGCGTTAATTTCTTCTTTGTGAAAACTGTACTGTAAGCAAAGCATATCTAAAAATAGATACCACCCCCTCGACTGTCAGCACTAGTCAGTATCCACTTACAGCTCTTTCTGTCGTGATTGAGTTTTGTGCACAACGCGTCTATCAGCTATTGTATGACGCCATTGTGATCTAGCTCGCTCTCTTTGCGAATGTCTTAACTGTTCCCACAGAAAACAAGACAAAATAAATAAATAAAATATATAAATTTATAAATCACGACTTTGACGTGTACGCAGGTTTTTTGGTGTCTCTTGGTTTTGATTACTGTTTGTTGACAAATGATTACACTCTGTTTTTTTGTCTCTGATTTGGTTACGTTTTTGGTGTTTGATCTTGTGAACGCTCGTTGACAAAACCTTGCCATTTTTTATTTCATACGGACATGCAATTTCAATAAAGTGGGGGGAAAGTGAGTCAGCTTGTTGCTCATTAAAAAGTACAAAACCCCGAAGTTGCAAGAAATAAAACAGAAATAAACAGTGGATCATCACTACCACCAAGTCACTAAAGAAGCCTCCTAGCATCACAAAATTTATTTGGAAGTTAAGTAGATGAATGCATTGTACTTATTTCTAGAATAACATTACATATGTATATATACATATATATATATTTATAGTCTCCCTCCCCTGTCCCTCCCTCATGATCCCATCAGACATCGAACTACACAAAACACCAAGGGCAGCAAGCGCAAGTTTAAAAATGCAGATGGCTGAGTAACCAGTAGCAAGATTAGAACAGTGAAAAGTCAGTAAGTTTCTCTAGTTGTAATCTGCTCCTGTCTTGAGATGATAACCAATGTCATAATTTTTGGATTCATTTGTAAATTTGGTAACTGTTTTGTGTTTCACAAATAAATTTTGCTGATGTTGTCTAGCCACATTTATGCTGTCTTTTTTTATTTTGGTTTCGTTCATTGTCCGACTGGATCACTATAATTTTTTGATCTTTTTATGTCTATTTAGTGTGATTTACTGCCGTGTGCATTTCACTTGTGATTTTTGCTGTTTTCGTATTGTCATAATTGTGCTGTCTTCTTTTGTTTCTGTGTCGCTCTTTGTCTAACTGGATCGTTGTCTCTTGTTCCATATAAGTGTTTATTTATATTATCACATTTTTATTGCATTTGTGTTTCTCATCCATACATTGTGTACTTTTTTGTTTTGGTTACTTTTTTTTGTAGTCATTGTAGGCCATGGACATCCAATCAAAATCCAAATTCATAATACATTGTGTTCTCATGTTTTTACAATGATGTAGTGGTGATTCCATACAAAAAATTAGGTAGCAATATGTACGACTTGTGGCCTAATGTGGTCAGTAAGCATGTTATTCACTCTCTAAAATGGGAAAATAATAGCCATTTTTTTTTTGAAACTAATAGAGATGAAAGAAAACTAATTTACATAACAGATCAGCAAAGATCATCATCAAATTCTGAAACTGTAATTTGTAAATAACTTCCCCATTCAAAAACACAAAAAGTGTTACTAACTCTCTCATCTCAGTAAAAATTGTAGTCCAGAGTATTTGCTAACATTAGGTCTACAAGATGGATTATATATCACCATGTTCAGTTGCGTGGAAGAGGTTGCCCCGTTGGGACCCTGTAACCTTCTCTGTTTGCAATAAAACAGTCCCAGCGAATAAGGGTGGTCATCTACTACCTTGGAGGTAGGTAAACTAAGTGACTGTGTGGTGAATGTGTTGCTAGCTTGACTGCCAGCGATACATTAATCTGCGAGCACGAGAACACATTGTATTTAGATCTTTTAATGGTGATTAAGAACATATTGTCAATGAAGATCCAAAACTTTCTATTTCAATTTGTGGTTATTTTGTGTTATACACCAGTATAATTAAACACTAAAATTCCATATCTCATGTCAAGATTGTCAGTTGTTACACAACTTTTTTTTTTTACGGTTTCATAGCAACTTGTGCTACAGTTTTTCCATCCATTTGAAAACTGTCATTTTTTGGCACACAAGTTTTAGCATCTTCGTCGATGATATTTTGAATTGATAGATATAGTGAAACCTCGTTAATAAACATTTAGTCAATACAAAGTTCTTATTGATGCAAAGTGGTCTTCTTTCTTTCTGCTTCGGGTGATATTGATAATTTAATGTTAATTTGTAGGCTTAATTAAAAATATTTTTAAATTTATAATTTAATGTAATTTGAACTCAACTAGTAAAAAGAACTCATGATAGCGATAACAAGGTCTCATTTTCCAAAATGTTCATTGTATCAAAGTTATATTTTAATGTACATGAGTTTTTTATAATTATTGCAAACTCCTGGCAGTACAAACCTCATTAATACAAACCGCAAAAATTCAGGTCCCTTGAAGTTTTTTTAAAGAGTACTGCAGTTTCATGGAGGATTGAAATCACTGGTAGTAGACTTGGTATTTGGGAGTGTGAGATATGGTGTGTTGCAGATGTGGTTTGAGACGGACAAGATGGAGTTGGTGCTGGCCCAGTTGCTGTGCTTGGATGCTGGGGACAAGTACCCTCTGCTGTCAAAGTGCCACGAGATGGGGGCAAGCCAAGAGTGGAGGCATAGAGGCGAGGTCAGTTGTCAATCAGTTGTAGGAAAAATACATTTTTACCATATTACAGAGATGCAGATAGCATTGTTTGTTTGCTTTCATCTCTGTTCATTATTACTTTATTTAAAATTATAATTACTGTAATATAGGCTGTTCATGGCAAAGTGAGCACTTTTGTTGAGGCCATAGTTACTTTTTCCTTTCAGCCATTTCTTATCCTTTAACCACCCTTTTAAATAAATGTTGTCATGTAAGTAATAAACACAGTGTGTTTTTTCCACCGCACGTAGAAATTTACGTCCATGGCTAAAATAAAATATATTTATTTACTATTGCTCACTTTACCATGAATAACCTACACTAATAGTAATAGGCATAATGGCTGAGTCACAGAATTCATTCTTAAGAGCATAGTAACCTTTCTGAAGTGTTTTGGAACATGCAGTACAGGAAAATGACTCACTACTTATCACGTTATACTGACAGATTTCCAGGTATGTATTATTTCTCAGAAATTATGCTTTTTGCTTTTTTTTTTCTTTTAAAAAATTACAGATATTGCTATAGACAAGTATTTCCTACAGAATATCATCAGTACCTATAGAATGCCACTGGTAATCTGCAGACTAGAGAAACAAATTTCGGGCTGTATATGTGCTTGCATGCACTTACACAGATACATATAAATAAATGCATGTGTGCACACTTATGATTGTTCACAGATATGCGTACACATATAGACATGCACTCGGAGATACACGATGTATTGACTGTGTTGTTCATGATTGTTGCAAAGTTCATTGATAAAACCAATTCATTGATGAAACAAAAAAGAGGTGCCTAAGTTACATAATAAATAGAAAATTATTAATTTTAGTAGTATTGTTAAGTTGCGGTAAATGGTTGCCTTAAACTGTGCAACGCTATTGTCTTCTTAAATTCTACTGATGCTTGGCTATCTCCAATATATCATAAAAAAACTAACAACAAGGGGTCAGGTACGGAAGAATTTAAAATGTAAGGTGCCCCCTGTACAGGGCTTGCTGTGGGTACAACTTAAACTTCTTAGGTGTGTCAACCAAATAAATCCTACTGTCACAACTTAATTCATTGATTAAAAGAAATGTCTACCAAGGGTTCTAACTGTTGATTATAAAAATAGGAACTTTAAATTTGTTACAAATAAATTTACATTAAAAATGTCACATTCTCGAAATACACTTTTCCCTAACCAGGAAAATGGAAGAGAACAAATAAAATAAATTATACAAAAATTATCAATTTGAATTTAGTCACAAAACAATTGAAAATTTTCCCAATCTTTATTCTCAGTGGAAACTGAATCAAGCTATAGTTTTAAACTAAAATCTTTAAATTTCAACTAATCGTTTTCAACAATCATACAATCTGTACCAAAATTTAACATCAAATTCTAATCTGCGAACCGCTTGACATATAACCTACTGAAAGCTTCAGGTTGTAACCGAACTTGGAACACACCAACCTTAAGATGTTCCTGGCTGCCAACGTTACGCACCAGCAGGGCAAGGGCCTATGCCGTACTCCCTGGAGACATTCCTCTTCCACAATCCTTCCTTGCAGATACGTCATTCTCCCAAAATAATGTCACGTCGAATGACATTTACAAACCATAGGGGTTGGGAGGGTAGGCGAACCCTCACTCTAAACGTATTCGCTTGGCTACTGCTTTAGGTACTCAAAAGAAATGCAAGAGGCAATCATGAAATGATACAGTGATCCAAACACTTGACGCGTGATGTCGGGTGACTGACGATGTCGTCACGGTTGGGCAAGGTTTTAGTGTGTCAGTCAGAGGGCTAATTGACTGGGCTGACTTTATTGGCTGCTAACTGGACCCGAGCCGGTACATAATTGGGGCGCATGGCTTCACGGCACGGCACAAAGTCTGGTGTGGGCTTAACTGTCCGTCGTACTACTGGTTTGCACACTGCCACTGGTTTACCTGTATTGGGCGTGGCCCGGGGTAGCTCCTGACTCTGTCACTGTTGCTACTGGTGCCGGCTGGAACTCGTGCCTAGTCCATGGGCAAAGGTGGTGCTGCGGTTGGTGGTGCTGGTGGGGTCCCGTAGAGGGCTGCTGGTCCTGTTGGGTCTGAACCAAGGATTGTCAATCGCCAGTGGTACTGAAAGTCGTTGGCGAAACCTCTCAACGATAGTATGCGGCTCATCGGCGGTCTTGTGAGGTGGCTGAAAGAGGGAGCTTGAGGGAACTGGGAGGTGAGGCCTCTTCAGTTGGCAGGCGGCTTGAGCTCATTCCCATGGGGTTAGATATCACAGAGGGCAGTTGGCACTGGGTTGCAGTTCACGATAGGCTCAGAGGCAATAGCTGCCCTCTTTGCTCTCTACTATGCACCACTCCTACGGGTGTATGGCATAGAGGTAGGAATTAAGGTCTGCCACGCTAAGGAAGAGCAGGCGACGAAGATCTCTAATTATGTGTAAAGCCAGTCGAGGCCAAGCCAACCAAAGTCGGACCCGTTTACACCAACCGGCAAAGTTCAACGCGGCGGTTGGAGCGGTGGGTTACCCTCGATGTCTGACAGCTTCATGGGTGTGGTCCAAAAGGGGTCAGTCCTCGAGAACCAGTCTTATCACTCCTTTCCGTGAAAGTAACGTGGTGGATGGAGTGAATTGGCTGGGCTGGCTGACTAGCCACCTCGTGGATTGAGTTTCTAATGGTTGTGGCTCTACTATACGTGTGCACCAGGTACCTTGCCATACCTGATCCACAGTATGGGTGGCCGTCTAATGTGTATGTTTTGAGACGTATGTGCACCCAGTTAAGGGAGCCTGCAGTCCTACTCTGGGTTCAGCAAAGAGGGTTTAAAATAATTTCGGTCACCTGCTTTTCCTTAGTGGGCCGACTTCTACTTGGGATTAAAGTCACAGTCACCCTAAAAATGAATACTCGGAGGTGAGGTAAGATCATGTGTTTATTCCTGTGAAGAATAGACATAGTGGCCCGTACTAACTCCTAACTAAAATGAACTGTAACGGAAGTAACCTATGGTAATAACAGGTGAAGGGGACCTGGGTCTAAACTAGACAAGAGCAGATGCGGCTAGGTAGCTATAACACTATAACTGACCCTAACTAACTCTAATGCTGTTAGGGACTCAAGTTTTGCTACCAAAGATGTAGTGAGTGTTAAGGGG
>NQII01006746.1:64849-107773 GCA_002778355.1 Clitarchus hookeri
GGGGGTTGAAGATCTGGAAGATTTCCTGAAGAGCGATGATCCTTCGTGAGGAAGGCGGTAGTAGCAGAGAGCTCCAGCACACGAGGTGGTGGAGCGAGCTGCTGAGAATCAACTGTTGTTTCTGGACTGTGCACTTGTTTATATGGACGACTGGTTGTGGACCCTTCGACTGGTTGGATATCTTTGTTCTGGAGCTTCTCCCTTAGCGGCGAGGGGTTCATATCTCTCAGGGGAGACTGGAAGTGTAGTTTTCTTCGTATGTGGGTTGCATCGCTCCTGTGAACTTAGGGGCAGCGCTTGGCTGCCTGGCTTGCTTCTATCACACGCGGGGGGTGGCATGACGTCTGACATAAAGGTGAAACGGTCTTCTCTGCCGTGTCTGTGGGCGCCTCTGGTAGCAAGTTGTTCAGGGTTCAAACCCCACCTGGGGTGACGTGATGACACATGAATATGAGGTGAAGTTGTGTTTATATATATATTTGTTAGTACGCTTCACGCATCAATCCCCCTCCCCCTCCCGGGTGTGACGTAGATTCATCTAGTAGAATTTTGTGGGTGCTAGTGTTGTAGAATTGTCACTCGAAAAATTCTGGGNATTTTCCCTGGGGTGTGCTGGTCGCCTCTGGTAGCAAGTTGTTCAGGGTTCAAACCCCACCTGGGGTGACGTGATGACACATGAATATGAGGTGAAGTTGTGTTTATATATATATTTGTTAGTACGCTTCACGCATCAATCCCCCTCCCCCTCTCGGGTGTGACGTAGATTCATCTAGTAGAATTTTGTGGGTGCTAGTGTTGTAGAATTGTCACTCGAAAAATTCTGGGTTGGCTTCTGTATTGCTCCTCTTCCATACGCTGCTCTGGGCTCCGGTACGTGGGTGTCACGTTTGTTCTCATGAAAGTGGCGCTCTAGCGTGTGGCTGGGATAGGTGAGAGGCTCGCTAATGGGTTGTATCCCCTGGGGAGGATAGCTGTCACGAGGTAATGGCCCAGTGTCAGGTGAGTGCTCTCGCCTTGTTTTGTTATGTAAGAAGTGTGCCACACATACAAGTCAGCTGAAGGCTGTGTTTTTTGTACAAAAATCATTTAAAAGATTTTACCTGGAATAAGCCAATTTACAGGCGGACACGAAAAAAAAGTTATCGAACACTAGTGTATATACAAGTCTCACTCATAAGGGGTTTGTCAATTCTACTGGTTTACCTGCCATGGCGCTGAAGGCGTTTTAAAGTTGCTCTTCTCTGTAGCCTCGTAACTGGTCGCATGGCAGGTAAATTACGTTTGACAAATCTCTAGAGGTGCTGACTCTAAGTCTTCTGTTATTTAGGCCGGCTGCTATCTATCTAATATTTATAACATTAGTCTCCTTGAAATTATTTACACTAAGAATTGGTGTACTGGCCACCTACAAAATTTAAAAAAAACATGTTGCACTGAAAATTATTATTACAATTATTTACAGAAAATCCGGTGTACCCTTGTACGCGCTGCAGTAGTTCAGTCCATTTATATTCGTGCTGGCTGTCTTACAGTTTGGTTTTACTCACCGGTTAGTGCAGTATCCGTAACATACATGTTGTACTTATTCCTATACCTGGAAAGTTCTCGTGTACCCACGTGGGGGGTTTGCATTGACACATGCCAACAAATTGTGTTGATGCATCTCGCCCGTAGTAGTCTTTCATCGCACTCGTGTTGTGGAATTCCAATCACCTCGTGACAAGAGACGTGTGAAAATTCTTGATATCGTTTGCCGTGAGATGGGTGTCTGATTAGGACGGCCATTGATTTGGACGGCTTGCTTGGCATTTCTGCCACACTCGCCGTAAATAAGTAGAGCGCCCAGTTCTTCCTGATTCGTGAACTTCATTGCGTATGTACAACCACACACTGCAATGCCACTTATCATAACAGATACCGGGGACTGGTGCTGCGCTGCTATTAGGAAGCGGTCCCGCCAGGATGAGTCACTGCGCGTGTTGCTTGTTTACAGCTGTGTGTACTGGTCCACTGCCCCATGCTACCGGCCCACCTAAATCATATTTGCACATTATTTCTTGGTGTTTCTGTGTTACTTCCCATTTCAAATGCTATATCAATGAATTCCTGTTTGCACGTACTTTCAGATGCCGTTTAAATAAATGTGTTTTTCCAAGGGAAAAATGATAATGTGGTTTAATTATTTCTGCCCATACACGTGTTACGAATAGTCACTTTGCGGCAAATTACTTGCCCCCAAACGTAATTTTATTTATCAAAAACCGCATTTCGTGATATGCAATTGTTACGGTAATTTTGGGGGTGTCCACTTTAGGTGTACCAACCTGTACATTACAGAAATATATATATATATATATATACTACGTTAACATGTGACAAGTTAATTTTATTTATTCTGGAAACAGGAATAGGTGCTAATTAACAATTGCTTAATACATAATTGTTGAATATAGATGCTCTGCAATATGAGGTAGTATTTTGGAGCAGTTTTACTTACCTTTGAGCACCTTTAAGAAATTTATAAATTTTTTGAAGTAAAAAATTGCACATGAAAAAATTTACAATACAAATTAAAGACGATCCACATAACATCTGTTGTTTTAGTTTTGTATTTTCTAATTAAAACTGACAATAAAGTAATGTGTTACCATACAAAAATATTTTTAGTGAATAAGTTAATTTTTATTAGGAAAGTAGGTACAGTAAACTCTTGATTCTAAGGAATTTTATGGTTCCCAGGGAAAGGGTTGTATTTCGAAGGATTTGTTATTAGAAAAACTTTTTGAATTAAATTTTTTTCATGGTTCTCCAAAAAAATAGTTGTTATTTTGAGTGCGTCACAGTTCCAGAAGTCTTAGAAATGAGAGTTGGCTGGCATTTTAAGTTTTTTTAAAGCAAACAGGTGGTTTTGTAAGGTAATTAACCAGGTTCTGCTAAGTAAAGACATTCAATTTTACCTTTAAATAATACTCTAACAAATAGCTGTGATGAAGTTGCAAGTCAAATTTATGTGACTTAGTTACAAACAAATACAGGCTTATAGAAATATTTTTTACATGTATATAAAACCTGACAATACAAAAGTGTTAAATTTATTACATCAATGTGTTAAAATCACAGGTTTGAAAAATGTGGCCTTCCCTCACACATTGAAAGAGAATTGTAACAAACCATAAAAATATACCGTAATTTGGCAACATTATTTTGAATGATTGTGGTCATATATAAGATTTTGATTTTAATGTATTTTTAACAAAAGTATTTTATCACATGCCATTAATATTTCAAGAAGTTTATGTAAACAAAAGTTTACAAAAATAAGGATAATCACAGTAGATTTAAGTCAGACAAATTTTTAGTGATACTCTTTTTTGTATTTACATAACATACAGACACGTGCTCACATACACAGTAAATGTTTTATTTTACAAGTTCAAATTTTTAGGGGTTATCCTCGGGAACGATAAAAATGAATTTTAAAAATTAAAGAAAGAGTAAAGAAAGCTCAGCAAAAAATGCAAGAAGTTGTTAAAATCTGTTAAAAACATATTCACTAGCAATGAAATACAGTTGTTTTAATGTAGCCAATGACACTAAAAAACGTGGTGAAAATTACTTACAAATTGGAGTCTAAGCGCGAGTGTCGTAATGCAGAGTACGTGTATAATGGTGGGGAGGGGAGGGGACACCAGCCCAGGCCGTCGTCTCTGCACAGGTTCCCGTTACCCTCACTCGCTCGGCCAGAAGAGGGAGGGTGTAAGGATTTCATGCCAATTACTAGGCAACTATCTCCCACTTGCCAGCCATTTAAAGGGCGAAAACAAGTTAATTTAAAGCTTATCCCTTTGCCAGTTCACGTGCATATATGTAAGGTTGCCAGTTACGTTTGTATGTAGTAGTCAGGGCCGTGGTGGTGTAGTGGTCAGACTATTAATCTCCCACATAGGATAAATGAGTTTTATTTCCGGCAGGTTTCCTCCCAGATTTTCGCACGTGGGAATAGTGCCAGATGGTGCTGCTGGTCTGCTGGTTTTCTCGGGGATCTCCTGTTTCCTGTTCTCTCATCGGCTCTCAAAAAATGTTGGGAGCCACCAAAATCTCTCCACTACACACTATGTGGTAGACACCTGCCTTTTGAGTGATAAATAATATTTCATTTTAAAAACTTACGATATTTTAGACAGAGGCAAATAAATATGGTCATTAAGGTAGAAGTAAAGTGGATCTCCTTATAGTGATGCAACCAGCAACACAGTAAATGCACAACTTTTTAAAAAGTACTGTAGAGACTTCCAAAATCGTAAGAAAAATATGGCTTGAGTTTCATATGAAAGATAAATGTTTATATTTTATTCTGTGTAAAATATTTCACCGAAGTAAGTCTCTTTGATGGGTAAATTAATTAATTAATAACAAAACTTTCCATTTCTTACCCAAAATGGGCGTGTTTCTTCTCTGAATAAATAACAAAATTGATAAATACCTCATCCAACCAGGTTAGCAGTTTTTATTCTATGCTTTTGAGTGAGAAAATATTCGCATAACATATTATAGGTGTGCTAAAAGTTAAGTTTATGAAAATAAGTTACAATACATCTTACACCTGTTGACTGAATTATTAATTTTTAAAATTTAAAATAATGTAAAATACAGGATTTTTTTTTGCAATAAGTCAAAGATATTAATGTATAATTTCATATAAATCAATTGCAGTAACGACAACATGTCAAATAACCGTACAATATTGGAAATACATAAGAATTCTATAATATACCTAGGAAGCTGCTGCCTTCGTAGTGCAGTGGTAGAAAGTGGAACTACGTGAAGATGTCGAAAGATGAATGAACAGGGAGGGCGAGGTGGTGATGTGCGTGATAACAGGCCTGGTAATGGGTTGTGAACAGTTGGAAGAGAACTGAGAACCTGCCTACCAGCAGAGGTGGAGGGGACGCGTGTCTACCTGTGTGTTGGGCTATCGGCACGAGCATTTGCTGCTGCCTATAAAAATGACAGTGATGCAAGTAATGCGATCATGAGCAACCGACCATTGCAGGTCTATGTTATTATGTCTGTTGTCATGCAGCCAAAAAAATATCCTTTTATTATGTAAATCGCACGCATTTCACTCATCTCAGTTTGAAACTGAAATTTGAATCTATAATTACTGTAAACATACAATTATGGAGGTTGTCATGCGTAAAACACAATAAAATATAGGTACAGCACACAACAAAAATTTTAATGTGTGTACTTGTCTATACCATGACATTTGAAAGGAATGGTTATGTGTAAAGTCGATGAAAATGTGATTGAAAAGGAATAATATTTGTGAACGATTAATAAAATTTTCATCGTCGTTCACGGAATTTATGAAAAAAAATATAATTTTCTGTAAGTCTTTCTCAAACTCACTTTCTTCATAGAGCTGCAACTAACTGCACAACAAATGCATAGCTTATCAACTATACTAGAGCAGCTGTCATAATTTAAAAGAAAATAAGTTGTATTTCTTTTATTGATTGTATTATATGTGATAGAGTAATGTACGTATTTAATTAAAGTCATAGTATTATAGCCTGAAAGTATTGTAAATGTATTATATAACTGATTTGACAAATTTTTGTGAAATTTTGAATTTTTATTTGTAAAATCCCATAGTTTAAAATAACTTCAAGTATCCGTTTTTCATGTAAGAATATAGACATTACTATTTATTTCTAAAGTAAATATTTTGGAGAATATAAAGTGACCAAATACGTATATACTCTGTTCAAAGAGAAACTAAATATGCGTTATTTTCATTTCGAGCTGCAATCTTTTGTCCACTGGAAGAAAATACGTTGAATAGTCCACATGAACAGCCTGACTTCGGAAATTGTCGGACAAGCATTTGAAGTTACTGTACTGGGGAAGGGACTGGATGGGGATTATGCATACTGATTATTCTGGCCAGCACGAGTCTCGCTACTCTTTCTGCAGTCCGGTTCAGGTGCATGGCTGCCAGGTGTGTTGCGATCAAGTGCTTGCAGGCTCTACAGTGATTGTGCGATCAAAGTAAAAGAATGTGGGTACACCGGAAGCGTCCAGTTGAAAAAGGCACAAGGTTTCACTTCAAGAAAAAAGAAAAACAGAAGTGACTTACACCTGAATATCCTAAAGAAACACTGGTAAGGCACAACATAATACTTGTTATTATGCACAATTATTAAAAAAAATGGTGTGTTTGTGTGTGCGTGCATGTGCACAAGAGAGAGTGAGAAAAAAGGGTGTGGGAAATGGCGCATTCACATTAACGTGTATACACACACACTCATAAACACACAGAGAAGAGTTGAAGCCTTACTGTTGGTGTTGGATATGTATGTATNAACGTGTATACACACACACTCATAAACACACAGAGAAGAGTTGAAGCCTTACTGTTGGTGTTGGATATGTATGTATTTCTTACCCTGGTTGTATTGTAGTTTATCCATGCAATATCGCAGTAGCACACGAGGGTCATTCATAACACGGCCGACAAATCTACGAACTGCGTGAGTTAAGACCAGGCAAGGCATGCGTACATGAAGTTAGAACTAGTGAGTTAATGAGTGAAACAAAAACCTTTGTAATGCAGATGTAACTGGAAAGTAATTTCACTAATACAGTTAGTTTATTTTTTTTTTATGATTTAGTGATAGTGTTTACGGTGAAGTAATCACTTTTGGAAAAAAAGTCTCTGTCCCTAACTGCGTTATATTTCAGAAGACACATTGTGACTGGTATGGTCTCTGTAGAGTTGGGAATAAGTTAAGATAAATAGTTCCATTTTTCAATGTAGAATCACAAGTGTTACATTTGAATCAGTGGAAAGTGATTTTTAAAATGAAGTTTTTATTTACTTTATGCGCGTAAGTATACGAGTAAACACATTAGCAAGATATACACACGCATACCATTTTCCCAATTAAACTTGACTAATACATGAATAAAGTGATGAGGTCCATGACAATGCCGATTTTACATATGCACTATAAAATTAGATCCTAAGCAGGTATTTCAAAAACCAACCGGTGCGTGTATTTCGCCAACATTATTAAACGTGGGTAGAAAAAGAACAAAGTGCTGTTTATAATGGAACGTTTCGTCCATCCGTAAGTCCTAATTAAAATATGCTGTCTCCAATCTCCATTCATTCTCACAGTCAGACAAAACTCCCGGATAACAGTAAATATAAAGAGAGAAAGGAAGTATACAGTAATACACTTTCACTCTCTTTACATATAGGTTCGAAACTCAATAAGACGAGATTCAACCTAGGAGTATTTTTACAAAAGGTAATTTAATTCTTTTAAAACGGATTACTTTTGCTTCCATCAGCCCTTCTACTATGATTTCAGGGATACCCACCCACGTGAAACACTTGTTCTCATTCATCCGTTTTAAACACATCTGACTCTTTTCAGTGAATCTCCTACAATACAAGGTTTATTTTAGGCGACTTCATATCACCCATACATAAGAGTATTAAAAAATAAAAGGCCAAGCAATCTGGAAAAATTACACCCAACAACAATTTTTGCAGTAAGTCAAGGGAAATCCAGACGCCATACATGAAGCCGTGCTCACAGTTGACAAAGGTAGTTTTATGGATGCCTTCACATTCCCTATAATGCGGACGAAAATCGCTGTGGGTTGCCGCCGTTTATTTCCAGACAACAATTTATAAACGATACGACACAATGCCGTCCACCGTGTGGTGTACCTCGTTTATTGTGATGTCTTAATGTGTTCACTTTTCCACCGCTTGTCGGACAAAAACGGACTCAAGTCAGCACGTTACAAGTATCAATTGGAATATGTGTAGTCTGTTTTTCCTGTTTCGAAATAAGTTTTGATTTCTTGACACTGGAGTTTTAGAGAAAGCTGCAATGCTATTGTTATCAGTAGTATACAGTTTTCTTTGTTTTTTTAATTATATGCTGTTAGATGTTGTAAACATCAGTAACAATTGTCAAAATTGGAAAAAATTTTAACTCCTGAACATTTGTAGCTTTGTAGGCGCCGTGCCATGGATGCTGACAGAAACAAATTGTTTCGTCTTAAAATGGCCAGACACAAATTTTTACACATACTGGCCAGATGTTTGCGTCCAAAGGAAGTATAACACTTGATGCATGTACAGTTATTTATGTCTACATATGTGTGTGCACACATATACTGCATATGTAAATGCATTACTATAGTTATGAGTGCACTATATCCATAAATCGTGTTACTGCATAGCGAGATGGATGTGTTGTGTAATTTTTGTAACTAATTTCACAATTATGAGAGTGTAATGAACGAATACGTGTTGAAAACAAAACTTCTCAATCTTGTGCCATGCTTCAAGATGAAACGTAAATGATAATTATGAACAATGTCGTAGATAATACTTACTGCACATTCACGTTTTCCACTGGGAACCCGAGCAAACTTTTTTTACAAATTCTCTCTATGAGAATACCGTCCGGATTCGTGAAGCGCGGTGCCGACAAGTGACGTATGCAAAGCTATACGTGTACGGGTACATAGGGAGCTGCCAAGAAGGCAAGGCTAAGGTCTGGTGTATAAAAATCGCAATAACGCAACACTGGCAAAATCACGACGACGCAAAATATCAAACTTTGAAATTTTTAGGTAGGTACCTGTTTATAAAGGTTGCAAGGAACTTTTATAAACAGGTGCCTAAAGTTTTCAGAGTTCACTTTCTTGCGTCGCTGCAATTTTGCCAATGTTGTGTTATTGCGTTTTTTTTATAAACCAGGCCTAAGGAACGCCTTTCCCCTCCTGCGTGTATGCATATAGTATGTAAAGTACTAGTACAGAATGGACACTCAATGTTATCCAATGGGCAGGTTTTTTTTTGTTGTAATCGCTATGAGAAAATGCAAACTAGACACACACCAAATCAAATTCGCTGCTCCTTTAAAATTCTATGTATGCACAGCTCAACTCACTTGTGATACTTATAACTATTTTACGCGCTGGAGCTCGGACTGGCCACGAGCTCCCGTTATGCGCTGGAGCTCGGACTGGCCACGAGCTCCCGTTATGCGCNGCCAATGTTGTGTTATTGCGTTTTTTTTATAAACCAGGCCTAAGGAACGCCTTTCCCCTCCTGCGTGTATGCATAGAGTATGTAAAGTACTAGTGCAGAATGGACACTCAATGTTATCCAATGGGCAGGTTTTTTTTGTTGTAATCGCTATGAGAAAATGCAAACTAGACACACACCAAATCAAATTCGCTGCTCCTTTAAAATTCTATGCATGCACAGCTCAACTCACTTGTGATACTTATAACTATTTTACGCGCTGGAGCTCGGACTGGCCACGAGCTCCCGTTATGCGCTGTCTGGGGTGACCCACCTCATCCCTCCCCGGACACAGGCTGACGTGCTCGCTGTCTTGTCTCCCCCTCCTCATGTGTAGCGAGGGAATGATTGACAGCGGCGAGACCTGGCTGGCGTCACAGCCTCTTCTCCTCCCCCTGCTGGAGGAGTCGACAAATGTAGGGAAGGCGCAAGAATATTCTGGGAATTAGGATCCTCGGCGGAATGCGAGACTTAGCAAAATTTCTGGATGACAGCCTACCGCTCTATAAATACAAGCCACCGCGGGGCTGCGGAGAGTCTGAGTAGAAGCCTATTGGCTGAGTGCGAGCGCGAAGTCAAGTGCGAGACGATGGTGGACCAGGTGTTCGTGGTGTGAATGGATGAGAGGCCGTGACACCCCGACGAGTGAAGCCCACTGTGCGTGAGGGCGCTCGGAGAACTCTAGAACATCGCTGACTGGTGGATCATGGACATGTAATACAGATTTTATTGTAAATAGAGGAACTGTCAAATATGGACACATAATTTATAACGGAATAGGTTTTGATACACTGTCTATTGGGACTGATTTCTAATTTTTTAATTACATTAATTCCGTTGAGGTAATTGTAAATTTGATTGATTGAAGTCAGTAACTGTAAACAGCAAGTGATATGAATTTATTGTAAGATGTTGAATTGAAAAAAATTAGGGGAAAAAAAATTATATAAAAATATATTAATTGACATTTTGCTGCGCTATATCAAATGTTTTCAAATTAATATAATTCAGTCAATCCATTTCCAAAGAGTTATCATTACCAAAATAATAGCGGAGAAACAAAGAAACGTAGTTGGTCTGTGCCATACAAATTGCAAAATTGTTATTACTTATTGCCATACGGTTTATAGGAAATTATACATTTTGTAATTTCAGTTTATTCTATTTCACGAATGAGTGCACCTTTCTGACAGCCAGTGTCTAGTGATGTATCATAAATGATATGAACAACGTTCCACCTAGAATAACTAAAATCAGCCGATGCACATCACCTTAGCTCAGTGGCGGATTTACACATTTGCCGCCAGTAGGCTATTCAAATTTTGCCGCCCCTACCGACCTCTGCAATNGCTATATCAAATGTTTTCAAATTAATATAATTCAGTAAATCCATTTCCAAAGAGTTATCATTACCAAAATAATAGGGGAGAAACAAAGAAACGTAGTTGGTCTGTGCCATACAAATTGCAAAATTGTTATTACTTATTGCCATACGGTTTATAGGAAATGATACATTTTGTAATTTCAGTTTATTCTATTTCANATCGGGTGTTTCATCATAATTTCTTTTCCTTTTCGGTTGTCCTTTTCCCATGTCTTTTGTATACTGCTTTGACACACTTAATTCCATCGCCTTTTGTTCGAAATAATTAAAATTTTCTCATTCAGCTACGAAAAACTTGCAAAGAGATTCGTAAAGATTGGCAACAGTGATCAAATCTACGGTAGAAGCCTGAATTTGAACATCACTTTGTTTATTCTTTCCAAAAAAGCATTCCACACAACAACCATTAACGCCGTTTCCAGTTTTTCTAAATTCAAAAGTATTCCCGTCGCTTCGTTTCGCGTTACAGGCTTTTCGGTACAATCATCCTTTATGGATTCCAAAGTTTTAAGGACTTCGTGCCAACAATCTCTCAAACTTCTACATGCGTCCTCTCTAGCTGACCAACGTGTCAGATTTACTCTCTTTAGCGTTTTCCCTTTCCCGATTTCAGTCATTAATTTTTGCCAGCGCTTTGTCGAACTTACAAAAAAAACGTAGATTTCTTGTAGCAACATGAAGAAGCGACAAGCTTCTGTGCAAGATTCAGCAGCCGCAGTTGCCACTAAATTTAAAGAGTGGGCAGAGCAAGGAACGAAAAAAGCAAAAGGTGCTTGGCTTTGAATTTGAGCCTGTAAGCCATTGTACACACCAGACATGTTCGCGGCATTATCATATGATTGTCCACGACAGTCTTCAATATTTATGCCCAGTGTTTTGAGTTCCGAAATAATGGCAGAAAACATTTCTTCAGCTTTATGTCCCACTGAGGGCAAAAACTTGATAAATCTTTCACACGGTTCGCCTGTTTCCAAAACGTATCTAATGGCGAGGGTAAGTTGATNCACACGGTTCGCCTGTTTCCAAAACGTATCTAATGACGAGAGTAAGTTGGTCCACATGTGCTACATCTGGTGTTAAATCTATGATTAAGGAAAAATATTTTGCCCTTCTTATCTCGTCTCCAATGTGTTTTAAGACTCTATGACCCATCAAGAGAATAAACTCATCGCAAACGGTCTTTGATAAGTAACTGGTATTTCCAGATCCTTGATTCCCAAATCGTTCAGTATGACTGGCTAATAAAGGATCGAATTCAGCTAACAGATCCAAAATCATACAATAATTTCCGTTATGCGGATCACCGAACTTTTCATTTTTTCCTCTGAAAGCCTGGCCTCTTGAACACAGTCGCTTCACTACGGCAACAACCCTCTTCAGAACGTTTCTCCAATAAGTAATTTCTTCATTAATCTGGACATGCAGTAAATTATCGAGTCGGCCATCAATCTCACTTCTAACTTTCAAACTAAGGATACTAGATTTATGACGCGCAGAGTTTTCATGCTGAGCTACTCGGTGTTCTGCATTTTTCCAGTCATTAAATCCTTCGTTCTCAAACTGAGTCTTATTCTCCAATGGACCGAATGCCAAACAGGGCCCGCAATATACAGATCTTTTACTTTCAGAATAAACCAGCCAATTTCGGTCATTCACTTCATTATTTTTCATTTTTCTTTGGAAGATACTCACTGGCAAGAAACGACGCTGATCAGCATATATTTTTTCACTTTTAGAGAAGTCACAAGACTTGTTTTGATCGAAGCCGTACCTTGCGATAATCTCCCTTAAGGTATCGTTGATTTCCCATAAAGCTGGATCTTTGTTTAGATTTACTGTTGTTTGCACTTGGTCATTACTTAACGTCTGATTCTGATACGCATCTTCAATTGTTATACTTATTGATGATTCCTCTACCGCCTCTACGTCAAAAACATAAATATCCGTTTTTTCAAAAGTAGATGGTTCAACAGATGACTGTTGTTGTTGGGCCGCAGAGTTCAAATCCGTTTCATCTTTTCCAGATTGTATTGTGTCAGTGCATGTTGTTGAAGTTCCTGGTCTTTCAACACTACTTCCACTTCCACTTAAAAAACAGTCAATTTTTATTGTTTTACGAATAATCTGTTCTTGTTCTTCTTTTTTCATTTTGGCCTTCTTTTTATACTCAGCTCCACTAAGTCGCTTTCTCCCATCACTCATTCTAACAATCTCTTGGATTCCAAGAACTGAAATAAAAAAGATTACATTGGGAGCTTTATTTCTCATACATCCTTTTTTCAGACTTCAGACATTGAAAAGTTACCTAACATAAGTACAAGAAATTTATTTAAGTATGATATAACAAAAAAATCGAAATTTATTTGCATAGCTTTCNGTTACCTAACATAAGTACAAGAAATTTATTTAAGTATGATATAACAAAAAAATCGAAATTTATTTGCATAGCTTTTGAAACAGCTATTTATCAAGTTAAATTACGTCTTACTGATTCGTTACGGATGATTCATTGTAATATATTATGATTACNGAAACAGCTATTTATCAAGTTAAATTACGTCTTACTGATTCGTTACGGATGATTCATTGTAATATATTATGATTACTTACCTACTATAAGTTTCTACGCACCGGTGATGTTATGCTATTAAATTATTCATATAATCCACGAAACACTTTGAAAAATTACAGCACACAACCAGAAAGAGTAAATACGGGACGGGACTTGCCCGTTTGTATCGCCGGCCGCCGCTCTATATCTATCTCTCTGGAACTCAATGCCACCACGCGGCGTATGCCTACAACAGCACGACCCCGCTTCGACTCCCGCGGCGGCCGCGCCACGCTGCGCTCGTGCAATCAATTCGGCCAGACACACTTAGCGAACGGTCATGTCACTCGTTCCCGNCGCTTCGACTCCTACGCTGCGCTCGTACAGTCAATTCGGCCAGACACACTTAGCGAACGGTCATGTCACTCGTTCCCGCGCCGCAACCAAACGCGACTACGCAAATTGTAGAAAAATTTATCTAAGTGGTGAAACATATTACATGTTGAATTGTTTGTGTGGACCTAATAAAATTTAGGTATATAAATATGAATCTTTTTGATTTCTGTAAGACAGAAAAAAAATTTGGCCCCAAATTTACCGCCCCTAAAATCTGCCGCCCTAGGCTCCAGCCTACTCAGCCTGCTGGTAAATCCGCCACTGCCTTAGCTGCATTAAATAAAGCTCCTTGAAACGTTTTACAGACTTAAAAAGGTAACATACACTACTTCTAGATGCATGTCACCACTAATAAATGCCTCCTTCCAAATTCGTAACCTAATGTTCAACAATTTGCCGCCAACGTGACGTCATCGCATAAAGAACTCGTGCTCCTGGCATCGTTGCAGTCAGTGCAGAAGATTGGCCGGAAGTAGAATGACGCAGGCGCCACACAGAGGTGACTTCTTTTAGGGGTAGGAACTTCTTGTTTGCTCATTCTGCGCACTGTAGAGGTATCGGAATATGGCCAGTTGAGTATGCATGTTGCAGAGCATAGCCACGGGCGCCATTCTGGCTGTGATACTACGGTAACAGACTCCATGTGTGAAGGTTAGCATGAAGGAAATAGGCGAATTGCTGTATTAAACCAAGAAAACCAAAAAATTTCATATGGAAATAATGACAACAATTATATATATATATATTTTTTTTTTTTTCATTATGTATTAAATGTTTAATAATATCTTTCAAAACATTCTAAATAAAAACTGATTTTTTTTAAATATTTTAATTTAAGTTTTACGTAAGAATGGTTACAATCCCGAACTGATCATCAGACCCTTTTCTTTTAATTCTTAGTTCCTTACGGAAGCTTCACGGAGTATCTCGCAAGTGTATGTATTTTATTTTCAGCGTCACATGTACTGTGTGTTAATTTTGAGACAATTTTTACTGTCTTCAGCAAACACACCGTCCGCTTTTATTGTACAGTACTGGCCCACAAAGTTACTAGAGAAGGATCAAATATTTTGTCATGTACAGTCTTACTGGTTCATTCTCTTATTTAGTTGTATTTTTATTCAACGGCAAAATAAGTAGTATATTCTTTCATTTCACATTAAAATACNTCTTATTTAGTTGTATTTTTATTCAACGGCAAAATAAGTAGTATATTCTTTCATTTCACATTAAAATACTTTAGAACCAGGTGGCTGCTATTTTTCAATCAGCGAGAAAAATTTCAACTCCAGATTATTTAGGGTCATTTACTTTCTGTTTACAAACAAAAGTTTTTTTTTCGCACATTCAAAATTCAAGACATGTTTTAAATGCTTCAATATAACTATTTAAAAAATGTCTTCAGGCTTATTTAAAAACTTTGAAAGACTGAAAATGTTACATCTGATTCAGTACCTTATTTGGTGTTGTCAGATGGGTATGTCGGAAATGTTGTTGGTTGTAAACATACACGCATACATGGTATACATACATATAGATGCAAATATACGTCCATGTAGGTAAATGCTGGTATCACGCACACCTGACACACATAACAGTACACAAAAGACTACCTCTTTAAGAAGAGTGAGGTATGCGAAGAAAATTAACATGCGATAAAAAATACTGCTTCTTCCCGCGCATTACATAACTGAAGAGCAGCGTTCTCAAGCACGAATTACTTACCAAAGCGTTCCACAAAGTCTTTCTAAATTCCATTTAAAACTTTTAAAAAATGTAGAAACAAAAAAAAAAATGCAGTTTTTGCTAGGCAGTGAAAAAGTAACTTAGTTGATTTATAAGTCGCCTGATTTAAGTAAAATTTTAAATTTTCCATCTACAAAAGTTTTGTAAGATTATTTGTTCTTTAAACTATTTATGTAAATAACCGCCTGCTTTTCATACAACGTAAAAGTAACTTACTGAACAAATACGTTAACATACTTGAAAGTAGCAACCTGTTACTTGTTTTTTCGACATAAAAATTTTATATTAAAGTCTGACGTACTTTTGAGGCATAACAGCTACATTTGCACTTCAGCAAATATGTACNACATAAAAATTTTATATTAAAGTCTGACGTACTTTTGAGGCATAACAGCTACATTTGCACTTCAGCAAATATGTAGATTGTAAATTAGAAACCATTACATTAGTTACTCATTACTATGCCTGGGGAAAGAAATTAATTTTTTAAAATTAGAGGTAAACAAAAATAACAAGAATACTGTTTATTTGTTAGTCTTTTGTTTGGTGATAAAGTTGAGGCAGCAGCCTTGACTGACTTACACACTTTTAAACCCCAATATAAACTTTTGATTTATAGTGCACAGAGAAAAACAAAGTGGTTACGTACACTNACATAAAAATTTTATATTAAAGTCTGACGTACTTTTGAGGCATAACAGCTACATTTGCACTTCAGCAAATATGTACATTGTAAATTATAAACCATTACATTAGTTACTCATTACTATGCCTGGTGAAAGAAATTAATTTTTTAAAATTAGAGGTAAACAAAAATAACAAGAATACTGTTTATTTGTTAGTCTTTTGTTTGGTGATAAAGTTGAGGCAGCAGCCTTGACTTACTTACACACTTTTAAACCCCAATATAAACTTTTGATTTATAGTGCACAGAGAAAAACAAAGTGGTTACGTACACTNACTTACACACTTTTAAACCCCAATATAAACTTTTGATTTATAGTGCACAGAGAAAAACAAAGTGGTTACGTACACTTAATGCAATACAAAAGCTCCAGAAGTTTGTAGTGATAAATATTTCAGAACCTTATTATAATGCTATTTTACTCTTACATTTACAGATTTAAAATATGGCAGTTTATATTTGTACGTTCAAGCTAACACAAGTAACATAGGTTTCTCGTTAAATATCCCTAGCAATTTACAGTGTAAAACGTGCAGGTTACATGAATGAATATTTTTTTCTGCACGATTTTGTCTAGTAGGGCACTATCGTCACTTATACAGTCCATCAAATTAAATCATTCATTGCATTCATTTTATGCAAAATACATATTAAAATATTACCAAAATTCCTACTAACACAATGTTGGAAGTGCTACTGCATCAGCAGATAATTAGATTAAAAAACCTGACCAATGTTTTTTAAAACCTTCTAACTACATTTCTAAATACAAAATTTTTTTTGCTAACATTATATCATTATGGAACAAGATATTTGGTGCAAACATAATGGAATTCTTGGTAAATTTCCCAGAAATAAACACTGCCAATATAAGTTTCATTATCGAATGAAAACGCATTCGCATTCGTTCCTGTTTGCTCAACAGCANCCAATATAAGTTTCATTATCGAATGAAAACGCATTCGCATTCGTTCCTGTTTGCTCAACAGCAACTTACTTGCCGCTTGACACATTAGAATTTCGGGCAAACACCTCAATCGGTGGATTTAAACAAATGTAAATTTTTATTGCCATAATTTCATATACAAGTAAAAATAGTGAATCTTAAATGCTCCCAACCTATGTAATCAATAGTGAAAGGTCTACAAAAATGTATTATTGGCTTTTCCAATGTGCCTATCTTCCATACTGACATGTGTGTTGTCATACACATGGGCGGNATGTATTATTGGCTTTTCCAATGTGCCTATCTTCCATACTGACATGTGTGTTGTCATACACATGGGCGGAGTACTGCTAACCCAAGACCACGAGAGGAGCAGATTGGGCCGTCTCGCATGTTTCCTCATTACCATGAGGCCTCCCACCGTGCACTGCAGTGACGGCCTCAGCGCTGCTCCGTGTCTAGGGCCATCCATGCGTCATTTATTACTAGTTACGGGCCATGGTTTAACCCAACCTGGGGCCCAATTATTGAAACTATCAGAATTATTCCTCTAGAGGAAAGACGTCATTCCGCTATTGTAATGCCTAGAGCCAATTTTTGAACAATCAATAGAGGAATTGTATACCGGAATCGATCCATCAAGTGTCGAAATGAATCAGACAGCTAGGCAGCTGCTGGAATCGCCATTCCTCTACAGATTTGTCTATAATACTTTGTATGATGTAGGAAACTTGAAAATACACTCGCGCGTGGTTTAATATAAATATAATTAACAAAGGAGAGTAAAACTGTTATCAAATTATCGCATCGTTTACATATCTATGAAAAAATAGTGTAAACAAAGTTAAGTTTGTAGGTGAAAGCTGATAGAATTGCTAAGAATGTTATGTGAAATATTATACGAAACTGCTGAAACGTAAAATATTTAACAAAATCAATTTTGCAAGAAAAGCTGTAGTTGTGAAACGTAGTTAGTACTGTAAATCAAAACGTAATAAATTTGTTTTNATATAATTAACAAAGGAGAGTAAAACTGTTACCAAATATCAAATTATCAAGGCGTTTACATATCTATGAAAAAATAATGTAAACAAAGTTAAGTTTGTAGGTGGAAACTGATAGAATTGCTAAGAATATCATGTGAAATATTATACGAAACTGCTGAAACGTAAAATATATAATGAAATCAATTTTGCAAGAAAAGCTGTAGTTGTGAAACGTAGTTAGTACTGTAAATCAAAACGTAATAAATTTGTTTTAGACATGCAAACATTAATGAAAAATACTTTATTGTTAATAGCTATAGCCGGAATGTTAGGAAAAATTTTGTAATGGCATATGTACACTAGAAAAATATAAATTATTATAGTATTATATTTTAATTTGCATTTTATAATTTTTACAGTATGGTTAAGCTTTTTTCTGTTCTTTCGTGAATAAAGTTACGATAAAGTAATTAAAATATAAAATTTTCTTAAATATATTCTTAATTAATACCAAACCTTTATCTAGCTGCAATATGAGTTAACTCTTTAACATGTTCTTTCATGGGCTAAGTTATTTTATTGGAAAAATATTAGTGTAATGACGTCAATACAAGTTCTTTAAAAAAAAAAAAAAAACAACAAATCTGCATGAAAAATAAGAGTTCCTGTGGATTACCAATGTCTGACTTCGTAATTTATAGTATAGCAGTTAATAATTTCGCCGCCACTGTAGATAGTTTATTTTTTTAAGGTAGTTGCAATTACTTATCCCGGATTATCTACAAATAAATAATATAGATATTAATGTATTTATTTGAAAGTAAATTTTCCCATTACAACAGTTTTAACGTGATTGATTTAACTTCGCTGAATACACACGAAATGCAACGATGCCAAGTTGTAAAATCGATTCTTCAAAAATTTTATACATTTTATTTTGACAGTTACTAGTCGTCTCAAAAATCCATATTTTGGCATTGCAACACTCGTTACCGGAATGGAAGTATCGTAACAATCTGCTAGAGAATTTATTCCGATAGTTTATAAAAATTAGACCCCTGTTTCGTTGTCAACACATGNGTATCGTAACAATCTGCTAGAGAATTTATTCCGATAGTTTATAAAAATTAGACCCCTGTTTCGTTGTCAACACATGATTATACCTGAGCGTTTTTACATTATTTAGTATGCTGTTTGTATTTCCAATGCCATATCCGTGTTGCGATTGTTTGCGGTATTACGCTTGTACAAACAGGAAATTCGCTAGTTTATTGTTGCTGTGAACCACAATCACACATTAAAGCAGATTTTTCTGTCTCTCGTCGTTGTCGTGGATGTGACTGTGCAGGCCCACAGATTTGTGTATATATAATTTGAGTATATTATATTTCTTTTATTAGGCCTGACTAATATTTATCAGTTATCTTCGGCTAATTCCAGGAAGATATTCTGTGGAATGATCCCATGAGCATGAAATGCGATGTTCATCTCACTTTTTCTTGCATAAGTTAGTGACGATTTAATTTTTATATAAATCTCTTTTGTGACAGCAATATAAATATATTGAAGAAAAGAATATGTTTGATATCTATTGCAAAACAGTAGCTGTACCAACGTGCAAACTAGTATTAGATACAAGTTTTACCCTTAGCTGCGGTCTCGACTGGCCAGTCGCTGCGCCATAGTGACTTCAGCACGCAGTACTCAATGTACCGTTACCCTCGCTTGGGCCTTCCTCCCTTTGCTAGCAGGCTTGCTGGCTGCTAGCCCTCAANGGGGGTGGGGGTTTGAATACGACTGTGGTGCCATCTAGCGGATGGTTTGGAAGTATTTACAAATCAGTTTGCATTGCGCTCTGGGCGACAAGAATCACACTACCTCCCACTTGACTTATACCTTAAGATACTGTATGTCTCTCTGCGACTTTCAATGATTAATAATCCAAAACATCATCATCGTATTTTGCAGTATGATTGCGCTGGTGCTCCCTTTGAGTTACGCAGGTCGAGCTCGGTGCTTACGCATTATTTGGCAACAAAGGGATGTCAAATGCTTTCCAGTATGTCAGTTTATTATATTGAAATAAATCAATATTCCAGTATCAAATCCTTTGACTTTCCCACAAGAGGCCACCGAAAATAGGCTTCACTTTTAGTAAAACTCAGCCCCGTGCAATTTTTATAAATATTTTGCTTGGCAAGGGTTTGTCAAGAACACACATCTGAGGTACTTTGTGTTCTGATGATGTCTGCCTATTAAATCACATTAATAATTAATTAAAAAATCAAATTGTTTATATACCAGAGACTGTTAAACACACACTTAATGGGGAAAAATTTACTTTCAACAATTTTGNAAAAATCAAATTGTTTATATACCAGAGACTGTTAAACACACACTTAATGGGGAAAAATTTACTTTCAACAATTTTGAAACTATTTGAGGTTGAAATTGGTCAGTTTCAATTTTAAGAAGTTATTCTCGAAAACCATGGCACCTTGTAGAATCAGTGGTCTAGTTTATTCTTCCAAAGTTGTAATAATGAAATGTTATTTGCAACTATAGCATGATAAAAGATGTGTTTTGGGTAATTGTAAGTAAGCTGTCTTTTTCAGTTTAAAATTTTTTCAATCATATTTTGATTTAATATTCCAAAGCAAATTTCTAAATATGTTCTATTCATAATTTTTGAAGCTTTGTGGATGTCTAGTCAAGTCTTTGTTAGTAGCAGAAGAGATAATTTTCATTTTTTTGTTACATTTTGCTGAATTTANTGTGGATGTCTAGTCAAGTCTTTGTTAGTAGCAGAAGAGATAATTTTCATTTTTTTGTTACATTTTGCTGAATTTAATCAGCGTCTTAAACACGGGAATGTCTTTTGCCTGTGATTTATTGAATCTTGTTTTTGTTTGGTGGTGGAGCAGAAAGGGACGCCCATATACAACATGGCCGCAGGTACGTGCTTGGGTGTGCAAACTGCAGTGAAAGATGCAATGGTGACCATGGAACTGTGCACCAAACCTACCCTTGTGCAGTGGGACATTATTGACATCAGCAGGTGACGTATGGAGTTACCAGCGAGCAAGTAAATTCTGTACCTTCCATAATGCCCCATCCCATTACACAAGTCAGAAATAACATTGTGCTTTTGTTACGTTACCTATCCACCAATGCATCAGAGATTAATCTCGGTTTTCTATCGCCAATTTCTAATACTCTTATCTGCAGATTTATTTTTACATATGGGTCAGCTTAGCTGACTTGGTGAATGTGGTGTTATACATTACAGTAGTAAAGTAAATAAATGTTAACAATCTGTGATTTTTCTCTTTAGAATTATTTTCACAAGGCTTTAATGTGTAGATGTAAAATGGATTGAGTAAGGTGTGATTGTAAACACAATTATTTATAGAGGAACTACAAACTTGGAACAGTTTTGGAAAGTAAATACAGTAGAATCTTACTGTTACGGCCTGTTTTATTATGACCATCTCTCTTTTAAATGTCGTTTTTGAGAAACCATGAAAAATATGCTAAAAGAAGTAAAACATTTGAGGGAAATAGGCTAAAAAATGTTAATTGCACTTTTTTTTTTAGTTGCTACGCATTGCGTTTTTCTTTNAAACATTTGAGGGAAATAGGCTAAAAAATGTTAATTGCACTTTTTTTTTTAGTTGCTACGCATTGCGTTTTTCTTTGTTAGCACTATACTGCAAAAACCTTGTATCTAAAATAGATACACTACCCCCTCCACCATCAGCACCTCAGTACCCATTGACAGTTCCTTCTGAGCTTTGAGTGTGCAATGCGGCTATCGGCTGTATGACGCACCATTGTGATCTCGCTTGCTTGTGGATGTACTGCCTTCTCTCTTTGTGAATGTCTAATCTGCATCCACAGAAAACAAGACTAAATAAAAAATTAATCAAATAAACTAATAAATAAAATAAATAATTTACAACTATTTGCGCATGGTTTTTGGGTTTCTAGTGGTTTTGATTACTGTTTGTTAATGAATTATTACGCTTATTTTTGGACTCCGATTTGGTTACATTTTTGGTTCGATTTTGTGAACAATTGTTGGACAACCCGAGCTGTTTTTTTTGTTTTATACCTTAATGTTGCAGCCATCAAAAAGCAATGACTGAAACCCACAGTTCGCTCCACTCACTCTGCAGAAGCATGAGACTTATATAAATAGACCATTAAAAAAACAAATAGTCATTAATTTCCTCTCAGATTTATTCAATTTTATGCACTTCACATACTGCATACAGCAGAGACACGAAACAGTTTGCTATACAATGAGCCAGGCAAATTACGAGAATAGCATCGCAGAGTTCAATACTAAATCACTGCACTAAACCTCCCGATACCCTGA
The DNA here is from genome assembly GCA_002778355.1 of Clitarchus hookeri. Lineage (NCBI taxonomy): Eukaryota > Metazoa > Arthropoda > Insecta > Phasmatodea > Phasmatidae > Clitarchus > Clitarchus hookeri. Next base: position 87,046 of record NQII01006746.1, read on the forward strand.
TGACCTCCCACACTAGCTGGAGAAATTTTACAGGAAATGTTTGGCCGTAAAACTAGGTTAAAAGAAAGAACCGTCACTGGTGTTTGCTGGTGTGGGCTAAAATAGTCACGCCGAAAGCTTCTCTGTTGGGTAGTAGCAAGTGCTCATGGCTCTTAATGCCACCGTAGTCTACCCCCACCCCTCTCAATAACCTTGTACTGCTNAACATTTGAGGGAAATAGGCTAAAAAATGTTAATTGCACTTTTTTTTTTAGTTGCTACGCATTGCGTTTTTCTTTTTGAGCACTATACTGCAAAAACCTTGTATCTAAAATAGATACACTGCCCCCTCCACTATCAGCACGTNACCATCAGCACCTCAGTACCCATTGACAGTTCCTTCTGAGCTTTGAGTGTGCAATGCGGCTATCGGCTGTATGACGCACCATTGTGATCTCGCTTGCTTGTGGATGTACTGCCTTCTCTCTTTGTGAATGTCTAATCTGCATCCACAGAAAACAAGACTAAATAAAAAATTAATCAAATAAACTAATAAATAAAATAAATAATTTACAACTATTTGCGCATGGTTTTTGGGTTTCTAGTGGTTTTGATTACTGTTTGTTAATGAATTATTACACTTATTTTTGGACTCCGATTTGGTTACATTTTTGGTTCGATTTTGTGAACAATTGTTGGACAACCCGAGCTGTTTTTTTTGTTTTATACCTTAATGTTGCAGCCATCAAAAAGCAATGACTGAAACCCACAGTTCGCTCCACTCACTCTGCAGAAGCATGAGACTTATATAAATAGACCATTAAAAAAACAAATAGTCATTAATTTCCTCTCAGATTTATTCAATTTTATGCACTTCACATACTGCATACAGCAGAGACACGAAACAGTTTGCTATACAATGAGCCAGGCAGATTACGAGAACAGCATCGCAGAGTTCAATACTAACTCACTGCACTAAACCTCCCGATACCCTGATGACCTCCCACACTAGCTGGAGAAATTTTACAGGAAATGTTTGGCCGTAAAACTAGGTTAAAAGAAAGAACCGTCACTGGTGTTTGCTGGTGTGGGCTAAATTAGTCACGCCGAAAGCTTCTCTGCTGGGTAGTAGCAAGTGCTCATGGCTCTTAATGCCACCGTAGTCTACCCCCACCCCTCTCAATAACCTTGTACTGCTTGTACTGTGCTCTCAACAGTGTCGTAGGAAACGCTCTGAGTTAACGTTGCCTGGTGCATCACAACAGCTGATCCTAGCCGCAACTTTAAATTATCTAAACTATGTTGTTTCACCCTCAAAATCTGAGGTCTCCCTGTGTTACATCTCTTATCAGTACACTTTATACACAAAAGTTAGGCATAGCCTTAAAATTATCAATCTATCGCATCAATTGATTCTCTTTCAAAAGAATTGAGTAACCTAAAACCTTCTATTCCTCTCTACATTCGGTATGAAACTCTTTACCTACCTTGTTACACTCAGTTCTTTGTTTACAACATTACAGTCTGCAATTTCGATCTGACTGTGTAAAATTACATCTGAAATATGATTACTATTACTCGAGTTTACTTCTATCATTGCAATCTGAATTCAATTCTCATTGGGGTCATACTCGATTTTCACATGTGAGAAACATGGCAGATGTCGGAGGATGAGCATTTGTGAATAGCCAAGACCGTGGTTACTGTGAACGTGCAGGTGAAAATGCTCCACTAATTCACCAACTATCTTATTTTAGTTTAAATTGCAAAAACACTCATTAAACTAATATTAATTATAAAAACTTATAGTCACTTACTATCCTAGATTATAAGCTTTTCATAGCAATAGCAAAGTGAGCACTTTTGAAATCAACTGTTGAAAAAAAGTCGCTGCCTGTTAACTACAGATACTGGCATGTAGGCTCCCTTGTTAAGTTGGTAGCATATTAAGTAAAATTTTTCTCAGTCTTGGCTTTGTATTGTGAGTAGTGATGGGACAATTGGTTCCTTGGAACTGCCGATTCTTCAAGTAACCGAACCGGAACCAATGTGATTATACCATCAGTTCTTTGTATCAGTCAAACCTTACCTTGTCTACTAAGCTGAGTTTTTACACTGCGCGAGTAGTTTGGTGCTATGTGGGAACGTAAACAAAGTAAAAGTGCACTGTTGGCCTCGATGTAGCCCGTATAGCCAGAGGATTAATTTTGACAAATTATACAAGATACACGATTATAAATTGGTATTTGACAATATTTGAAACTTTTAAAACAGATTTTGTGGTGTGGTAATTTGTTTTGTAATTTAATTTAGAAAACCTGCACCGTACAGAGCGGCATTATTTCTCACTCGCTACACAAAAGAATATTTTTTCCTTACGACTTGCTGAACGTGTTTTGGCTAATCTGATGGTATTTAAACACAACAATTCAATGTTTTCTTGCTGTGACGTATCCTTTTTAGCAAGCGAATAGTGTTAATGTGACATGGAAAAATGTTTCTATGTTACAAAGGCTTTGCTTTATCAACAATAATGCACAACCTAAAATAAATTTGGCGAGTCCGAGGCTGGAACTTAAATAAGAATTCATTGTAGAAGAGTACATTATAAATTTTCGTCTTTGCACCACTGCACTAGGCTTTGAGCTACTGCCTAACTGTGTAGCGCTATCACAAACGCATGTTTTCGTTTTTCTTTCAGCATGGAATAAATTTAATTGGGAACTGTGATAAATTTTAAACATGTTAGAGGCATGGAATAATTTCAAGGTTGACAGTAACAATGCCAAATATGCAATTTGCAAATACTGTGGCGCACGAATCTCGCGAGGCATGTCGAAAAGCACTTCTAACATCAAAAAACATGTTAACTCGCAACACAAACATATCGTTGTGAAAATAACTTTATTTACCCCCAGTGATAGAAAGAATTTTTAATAAAGGTGAAAGACTCAGTTTTGGCAGAAATCTTGAGACAAAATAAATAAGTTGGTTGCTTATTTATTCTCAAAGTTTTTAAACACGTTTGAGCAGTGAATGTGAAAGTTTAGTGTCAGCCAGTACAAGAACCGGTACCAGAATTGAGAACCGCGAACCGAATTGAAGAACTGGAACCAAGAACCAGAAAATTGTGGAACTGTCCCATAACTAATTGTGAGTGTAATATTTAAATTTATAGCTAATCAACTAAGGGACCACGATGGCTAATAGGTTAGACTACTCGCCTCCTACCAAGGCGAACTGGGTTCAATTCTCATCTGGTTCACTCCAAATTTTCACAAGTGGGAATCGTGCCGGACAATGCCGCTGGTCGGTGGATTTTCTTGGGGAACTCCCGTTTTCCCCGCCCTTTAATTCTGGTGCTGTTCCATGCTCACTTCACTTCACCCTCATCGGCTCTCAAGNGCTGTTCCATGCTCACTTCACTTCACCCTCATCGGCTCTCAAGACCTCGCTGTTAAGAGCAGCCCAACTCTCTTCGCTCACTCGCTCACTATAGCCAATCAAGTTGGTTCTGCTTTGCTTCGTATACTTTATGCTCCTAACAATTCCATGTTTATGCTTGAATGAAGCATGAAGAAAGTGATCAAGCCCATGACAATGAACATTTTACAAAATGGCAGAAGGATGAAGAGCGAGGAGAAAAGTAGATCTTAAGCAGGGCTTTCAAAAGTGCTCGGGTAACTGTGAACAGCTTATACTGTAGTTTAGGGGGCCTGGTACGTTGGGATACTATGTTGAAAAATCATTGGTAAAAATGTTTGTGCTCAGTAATGGTGGCAGCCCACAAACAAATGCGCAGCCTTTGCATTCTTCAGATTTTCACGTCACAGGTTGGCCAGTACATTTTCTCGGAGTACTCCGTTGTTCTTTGTCATTATCCCAAGATCACATTCCATGTAACACGTGTGATGAAGGGTGCGTCAATGGGCCCCACCTTAAAGCCATTCATTTAGTGGGACCCACCCTCTATCGTAAGGNAAAGGTGAAAGACTCAGTTTTGGCAGAAATCTTGAGACAAAATAAATAAGTTGGTTGCTTATTTATTCTCAAAGTCTTTAAACAAGTTTGAGCAGTGAATGTGCAAGTTTAGTGTCAGCCAGTACAAGAACCGGTACCAGAATTGGGAACCGCGAACCAAATTGAATAACTGGAACCAAGAACCAGAAAATTGGGGAACTGTCCCATAACTAATTGTGAGTGTAATGTTTAAATATATAGCTAATCAACTAAGGGACCACGATGGCTAATAGGTTAGACTACTCGCCTCCTACCAAGGAGAACTGGGTTCAATTCTCATCCGGTTCACTCCAAATTTTCGCAAGTGGGAATCGTGCCGGACAATGCCGCTGGTCGGTGGATTTACTTGGGGAACTCCCGTTTCCCCCGCCCTTTCATTCTGGCGCTGTTCCATGCTCACTTCACTTCACCCTCATCGGCTCTCAAGACCTCGCTGTTAAGAGCAGCCCAACTCTCTTCGCTCACTCGCTCACTATAGCTATTCAAGGTGGTGCTGTTTTGCTTCGTATACTTTATGCTCCTAACAATTCCATGTTAATGCTTGAATGAAGCATGAAGAAAGTGATCAAGCCCATGACAATGAACATTTTACAAAATGGCAGAAGGATGAAGAGCGAGGAGAAAAGTAGATCTTAAACAGGGCTTTCAAAAGTGCTCGGGTAACTGTGAACAGCTTATACTGTAGTTTAGGGGGCCTGGTACGTTGGGATACTATGTTGAAAAATCATTGGTAAAAATGTTTGTGCTCAGTAATGGTGGCAGCCCACAAACAAATGCGCTGCCTTTGCATTCTGCAGATTTTCACGTCACAGGTTGGCCAGTACATTTTCTCGGAGTACTCCGTTGTTCTTTCTCATTATCCCAAGATCACATTCCATGTAATACGTGTGATGAAGGGTGCGTCAATGGGCCCCACCTTAAAGCCATTCATTTAGTGGGACCCACCCTCTATCGTAAGGNACGTGTGATGAAGGGTGCGTCAATGGGCCCCACCTTAAAGCCATTCATTTAGTGGGACCCACCCTCTATCGTAAGGTGGGTCCCTCACATGGTGTTTATTTATGTGTGTATTTATTTTACATCACGTTTTACAATCATTATCCACTGTAGTTTCCAGTTTCTGGGCTGAATCTATCTAGAAACTGTGTCTTCTATTCTTTTCTTCATCTGCCATACTTCCAGCAGAGATTTTTAAATGTTATCATTTCAGCTGCACACATCACTGTGTCCTTGTCTTCATTGCAACCCTTCCTTGAATCCGTGCATTGTATCTCCTACCTACTTTTANTGCACACATCACTGTGTCCTTGTCTTCATTGCAACCCTTCCTTGAATCCGTGCATTGTATCTCCTACCTACTTTTATTTCAGTTTCCTTCAATATATTCTGTTTGTTTTGTTCATTTTTATTATGTTTGCCAAACCCAACTGAATAATTTTTNTTTCAGTTTCCTTCAATATATTCTGTTTGTTTTGTTCATTTTTATCATGTTTGCCAAACCCAACTGAATAATTTTTTTACCTTCTTGTGTAGTATCTGTAAACTGTGGCATTAAATTCGTATTGCTTTGCTTGTCTCAAGTTAGAATTGTGCTCCGAGTTTGTGCGCTAGACTGTGCTAAGGATACTCAGAAATTTCAGGCTATTCACTTATTTAACTGTTGTCATCAATGTTGTGAATTTTTTAACAGGTAGATCAGTGTTTTGTGTATATAAATAGTGTGATTTATGTTGTAAATTTAATAACACAATTTAAAGTAAAAACAAATAATAACTACAAGCTGTTTAGCACCAATCTCAAATCTGGCCTAAGTTATTTTGTAAGTTTGTTAACATAGCTAAAAAGGGGTCATTCTCACAAACAGTAAAATGTATTTGCTTCTCAGCTGTGTTTTTATAATCAATATGTAAAAGAANAAAAAGGGGTCATTCTCACAAACAGTAAAATGTATTTGCTTCTCAGCTGTGTTTTTATAATCAATATGTAAAAGAAGACATGAAATCAGAACTCATCACTATTGAAAATAAATGTACGGGTGTTTCATATTCCATTTTAGAATTGCTGTGAGTGGTACAAACCCCTGACTTAGTTACTTTTATAAGTGTAACTCATAATCTTAGATATATAGAATTATTTTTTGTATATGGGCTTAGATAATATTTAATAGTTGTACTAGTTAATTCTGTTATCTGTTTGTTATTGTTACCAGTTTACAGTATTGTGGTGTACTGTGTGTNTTAATAGTTGTACTAGTTAATTCTGTTATCTGTTTGTTATTGTTACCAGTTTACAGTATTGTGGTGTACTGTGTGTTATGTGATCTCTGAATTGATATTATTTGGGTATGTTTTGTATTTTGGATTTTTTTATAAGTCTATATGTACATGTTGAGTATATTAAAATTATTTTATATTATTTTGTGAAACTGCATTTGTTTGTTGTATTAAAAACTATTCCTTATAAACCATATTGGGTTAAGGTTACTAGTAGGTCGCAGAACTCAGACACTGGGATATAGCTCATCTATTTATAACAAAATCCAGGTAAGCCCCGGGCCTCAACATAAGATAATCACAGCTTCAAACCATACTCATCAGCTATACCTGCAAATTTTCAATTTTCCCGCCACACCCCAGTTCGCCACCTGGCCGCTAGGTTTATTACCGACAGCACCCTTCTGCCATATTGCAGTGGCCTACAACTCACTGCCTGATGAAGCTGGCCTAGGCCAGTAAAACGTCACTATTGCGAAACCGCGTGAAAAATGTGTCGTCCTTCTTTGTATGTGTGCCTGTTGACAAGTACTAGACAGTGAGTACTAGAATTCCTTTCCTTTTATATATCTTTGTAAACCATATTGGTATGGTAAGTCAGTATTATTTCACTTGTGAACAGTGTCTATAAGTGTAACTTCTACCATTATTAATTTGTGTTTGTGTGACCGTAATTAGTGAACAGCTGTAATGTATCCAGTAGCTTTACTTAAATGGCTACATTATTCATTGAAAATCTACAGTGCATTCACTGCAATTCAGAGTTCAACAGTCTTACCACCAACACTCTCAGACAGAAAGGTAATGGCCATAGAGCAGACGCCAAACAAGCCGTAGTTGGGGTAGNAGTCTTACCACCAACACTCTCAGACAGAAAGGTAATGGCCATAGAGCAGACGCCAAACAAGCCGTAGTTGGGGTAAATGTGAATTTACAGGGGAAAAAAGTTGCAGCACATGCAGCATTTGACGATGAGATTTTTTACTTGTGTTGCAAAACTGGAATGCTGAGGGCTTTACCTGAGTTCTAATAANAGTCTTACCACCAACACTCTCAGACAGAAAGGTAATGGCCATAGAGCAGACGCCAAACAAGCCGTAGTTGGGGTAGATGTGAATTTACAGGGGAAAAAAGTTGCAGCATTTGACGATGAGATTTTTTACTTGTGTTGCAAAACTGGAATGCTGAGGGCTTTACCTGAGTTCTAATAAAAGTGCAGAACTGCAATACTGGGAACTGACCCACCAAAGATCACTAAATCCAGACAGCCCCAACTCTTTGTGTGCGTATGTGCATGTGTGCGCACGTTCGAGTGTGTGATATATATATATATATACACATACATACACACACACATATATTATATATAAATTATATAGACACACACACATGTATACACACACACCACCACAATTTGAGGCTTCGGTTTTCTATCTCCTTTTAATAGTGTAATTATCCCACCATAACTTAAAAAGAAATTTGCTTTTTTAGATTTTGAGGAAGGTGTTGATAAACTGTAGTTTGGCTACATCATGTCAAAATTTTATGCCAATGCATACTATAATAATTTTCATACGTAATTCATGTAGAATGTAAGATGTGATGTGCACATTTTTCACCATATATTGCTTTGGTTTTGGCAAGGATGATAGCATAAGACAGGGTTCTTATGGTCTTTGGAAGCCCTTGAATTTTAAGTGGCTAGATCCANTAATGCATACTATAATAATTTTCATACGTAATTCATGTAGAATGTAAGATGTGTTTTGGCAAGGATGATAGCATAAGACAGGGTTCTTATGGTCTTTGGAAGCCCTTGAATTTTAAGTGGCTAGATCCAAGGCGTAAAGTTCTTGAATTTTCAGTTTATATAATAGTATAATATGCATGACATTATACTATTATATATCTGAGTGAAAAAGGCAACACACTTGTTGTGGAAACTGCCATGTGACCTTTCATCAGGGTTGTGTTAGTTACGTTGCAAATAAACACAAATATGCAGTAGTTGCCAAAGGGTGCAGAATATTTCTGAAAATCTCTTGAGTGTGAAGGCAATCTTGCAGAATTTGTGTCATGTAAATTTTCTGGCAACCCCAAGTTTGTAAGATGCTTTGAATGGCCATTTCACTGTGCCATGAAATAGGCACAGCCATTGTAATTCACGAACAATTCTTAGGCATATGCACTAATAGGTTTAAAATCCTGTGAGAGATTTAATACTTTTTTTTTTCTTTCTTGTAGATGGAATTTTCAGAACGTGTGCATCTCGAATTCGTTGTGTTATAGCTTCAAATTGAAACAGGAGCTTTATTCTTTACTAGACTGTTATTTATTTATGAAATTTGAGATTGTTATTAATTTATGCAATTTAGTCCTCCACATTGTACTTTTCAGTCTTCGGAAAGAACGTGAAAATTTCTTAAATTTTCATTGGTAAATGTGAAAGAACCCTGAAACCGAAACGACATGCAACAAATAAGGAGAGGGCTATCAGTCGTGTTAACATTTCTGACAGGAATGTAACTTTTCACTAATATTTGCTGTAATTTTTATATTTTAATATGACTGTGTTTGGGTATGGTATAATATTTTGAACTGATAAATGTCATGTACAAAATTTATGTAATAATTTATGCACAAGAAAATTATATTATTTTGCGTTCAGGAATAAATCTTGCTGTTTAACATCTCAGTTGCCCCATCTTGTACAACCCAAACAACATTAAATACTTTTGGGGCTGTAAAACAAGAAAAAGAAAAATATTTGGCATTTTTCCTGCTACCAAACTTTTTTCTGTTTTTATGTACATAAAATTAAATCAGGGTGAATACTCTTATCTTGTGGCTGTTTTAGGTTATCATTTTTGTTCCTTCAATTTTTTTAAATGACGCTAGGTGGATCAAACAGTAAAATTAAAAAGATGAAAACAAGAAGAGGAAAATGCTAATAAAGAAATACATAAACTTAAAAGCAATAAATAGTACCGTAATAGATCTCTGTTTGGTCTGAATAATTCTGCTTACCGTAAATAAATTAATTACCACATTTGTTTGACATTCTACCCAGTACAATTAATTCACCTACTCATGTTATGTGTGAGAAGCAAACATAAAAAAAATAGTAACTGCAAATGTACTGGAAATACCAAGTTTTATTAACAAAAATTAAAAAAAAAAATTAAATACAGATATTTAGGTTCAAAATTTCACATAAAATTAAAACAGATAATTGTTAATAGCATCCCATATGTGTATGAAGAAAGTTTTAAATGTGAAACACTGTTTTTCACAGTTGATGTTCGCATATATGATGTCGACCCCAGTCGCATGAAGAACTTGTGAGTTTGAGATCCGTGTGTACGTCAAGTTCTACACAGCGTTCTTCAGTGCCCTTATCGTGCTTTTCATTTTTCCAGGCATTATACCCAACCTTCTTCATTTGCGTTCCTGTAACATACAATATACTGTACTATGAAATATATAAAAACACTTAATTATAAAAAAAAGAGATGCCACTGAAATGCAAACAGGTGTTGTACAGGTGCTACTGTGTGCTGATTGCCACATATTGTCTGTCTCATATAAGTTGGCGAGATTTTTACAGTCAGTGAGTGGCGACTTGATGTATACGAAACAAACAAAGTGCCATTTACAAATTCCTGTATCAGCTGATGCACGAACGAACAAAAGTTAATATTACGTTGGCTATTCTGAGTGCTCTGCCGACGCACATCAGACAAGCAGAAAATACACGATAAGAAAGAGTTCCCAGATTAATTAATACATTTTATTTTATGTGATCACAAAACACTGGTTGTTAGTGTTACAAACTAAACTTAGTTATAAAGTAGTAATGTATAGGTGTTCAAAATAAATTCCACAATAAAACGATCCGTATCCAAATGAAACGCAACTTCANGGTTGTGTTAGTTACGTTGCAAATAAACACAAATATGCAGTAGTTGCCAAAGGGTGCAGAATATTTCTGAAAATCTCTTGAGTGTGAAGGCAATCTTGCAGAATTTGTGTCATGTAAATTTTCTGGCAACCCCAAGTTTGTAAGATGCTTTGAATGGCCATTTCACTGTGCCATGAAATTGGCACAGCCATTGTAATTCACGAACAATTCTTAGGCATATTCACTAATAGGTTTAAAATCCTGTGAGAGATTTTATACTTTTTTTTTTCTTTCTTGTAGATGGAATTTTCAGAACGTGTGCATCTCGAATTCGTTGTGTTATAGCTTCAAACTGAAACAGGAGCTTTATTCTTTACTAGACTGTTATTAATTTANCTGAAACAGGAGCTTTATTCTTTACTAGACTGTTATTAATTTATGAAATTTGAGATTGTTATTAATTTAGGCAATTTAGTCCTCCACATTGTACTTTTCAGTCTTCGGAAAGAACGTGAAAATTTCCATTGGTAAATGTGAAAGAACCCTGAAACCGAAACGACATGCAACAAATAAGGAGAGGGCTATCAGTCGTGTTAACNCATTGGTAAATGTGAAAGAACCCTGAAACCGAAACGACATGCAACAAATAAGGAGAGGGCTATCAGTCGTGTTAACATTTCTGACAGGAATGTAACTTTTCACTAATATTTGCTGTAATTTTTATATTTTAATATGACTGTGTTTGGGTATGGTATAATATTTTGAACTGATAAATGTCATGTACAAAATTTATGTAATAATTTATGCACAAGAAAATTATATTATTTTGCGTTCAGGAATAAATCTTGCTGTTTAACATCTCAGTTGCCCCATCTTGTACAACCCAAACAACATTAAATACTTTTGGGGCTGTAAAACAAGAAAAAGAAAAATATTTGGCATTTTTCCTGCTACCAAACTTTTTTCTGTTTTTATGTACATAAAATTAAATCAGGGTGAATACTCTTATCTTGTGGCTGTTTTAGGTTATCATTTTTGTTCCTTCAATTTTTTTAAATGACNTTAAATCAGGGTGAATACTCTTATCTTGTGGCTGTTTTAGGTTATCATTTTTGTTCCTTCAATTTTTTTAAATGATGCTAGGTGGATCAAACAGTAAAATAAAAAAGATGAAAACAAGAAGAGGAAAATGCTAATAAATAAATACATAAACTTAAAAGCAATAAATAGTACCGTAATAGATCTCTGTTTGGTCTGAATAATTCTGCTTACCGTGAATAAATTAATTTACACGTTTGTTTGACATTCTACCCAGTACAATTAATTCACCTACTCATGTTGTGTGTGAGAAGCAAACATAAAAAAAATAGTAACTGCAAATGTACTGGAAATACCAAGTTTTATTAACAAAAATTTAAAAAAAAAAAATTAAATACAGATATTTAGGTTCAAAATTTCACATAAAATTAAAACAGATGATTGTTAATAGCATCCCATATGTGTACGAAGAAAGTTTTAAATGTGAAACACTGTTTTTCACAGTTGATGTTCGCATATATGATGTCGACCCCAGTCGCATGAAGAACTTGTGAGTTTGAGATCCGTGTGTACGTCAAGCTCTACACAGCGTTCTTCAGTGCCCTTATCGTGCTTTTCATTTTTCCAGGCATTATACCCAACCTTCTTCATTTGCGTTCCTGTAACATACAATATACTGTACTCTGAAATATATAAAAACACTTAATTATAAAAAAAAAGAGATGCCACTGAAATGCAAACAGGTGTTGTACAGGTGCTACTGTGTGCTGATTGCCACATATTGTCTGTCTCATATAAGTTGGCGAGATTTTGACAGTCAGTGAGTGGCAACTTGAAGTATACGAAACAAACAAAGTGCCATTTACAAATTCCTGTATCAGCTGATGCACGAACGAACAAAAGTTAATATTACGTTGGCTATTCTGAGTGCTCTGCCGACGCACATCAGACAAGCAGAAAATACACGATAAGAAAGAGTTCCCAGATTAATTAATACATTTTATTTTATGTGATCACAAAACACTGGTTGTTAGTGTTACAAACTAAACTTAGTTATAAAGTAGTAATGTATAGGTGTTCAAAATAAATTCCACAATAAAACGATCCGTATCCAAATGAAACGCAACTTCAAAAACCTTCTTCACGTCGTATCCCCACTCTCCATCTGTGCTTTCCATACGTGCTTGATATTAATTCCAAAAGCTTACAAAAATATTGCATAATATTGTTGAATTATTTTTTCTAATAATTTGACGAAATATATTTAAAATTTGTTTCGTTCCGAGCCAGTAAGAGAAGAAAAGTCAACTTTTAAAGAGGGGGAGGGGGGGGGGATGCAGATGGTACCCAATAGTGCAGACTCATGATTGAATAATCCAAATTTTAAATGTTTTATTCTAATTTTAATTAAGAAAACTTGTGATTTAATTTATGAGCAGTATTTATAAGTATTGAGTAACAGTTTGGGCAATATATTCAGTTTGTTAAAAGAATGATTTTTTTTTAAATATAACATTTTAGTGTGTGTGGAGGCTGCGAGAATGCAGTGTTGGAAGTGAAGTGGCTAGGCAAAGTGTGGCGTGGCCTGTTCTTGCATGTGACTTGAGTGAGGAAGGATGTGTTTGGTGGTAGCAAAGCTATTTAGTGCCGGCCATTGGAGGTGAGGATGTGAGATTGTTGTTGTAGAGATGGAAGCAGGGCTCTAGAGGGACATATTAGTGAATTCTATGAGTACGGTTTAATTCTACGAGAATATTTTTCCCGTCTCCATTTTGTCTCCCATGTAATTTTTTTTTTTTTAGTTGTGTTATTCATGGCGTCTTTCTCCCTTGATTTTTCCAGTTGGACTTGAGGCAAGGATTTTGGTTTGAGAAGATGTAAATTTACTGGTAGCCACGGTGTCATCACTTCCTGCAGTGCGGTCTAACCTGTACAGTGAAACCTCTTTTTTTTTTTTTACTCTTCTCAAGGAACCAGGAAAAAGTGTTGCAAAATGCAGGAAAATGTAAAAAGAGGAAAATTATGCTGTTAAAACAGTAGATGGGACTGAAAAAAGTAGGTGTAAGAAAGGGGTTCTATTGTATTTCGGTTTGGTATAATGTAACATGGAAAGATAAAACATTTAATAAAAACATTCACAATTATTGGTCTGGCAAAGTAGTCTACTTTTGATAATGTTCTCCCCTTGAAGCGTTGGCAGAACCCACAATAACGGTGTTTATTTTAAGAACTGCGCCGGAGATATTACAAGGTCTAGTCACGGTGTAAAGAAGAGGAAAGGGATGCTATCCAGCATGTCTGTGTGCGACTACACAAGGCATTGTAGACGGTAGCAGTTGCTGCCTCACAATATGTGAACTATTAAAATGTTTAAATGCCACTTTGAATGTTTGGAAATTTATATTTCCCCAATTCCTCTTTGTTACCACACACAACCCTATCCGTCAAGTGTCTACAACTTATGGATTTTGCTGATTATTTTTGCGTGAATAATGTGTCAGTCATTTTGAAGAATATCTTCAATGAAGATGCAGGAATTTTTGCATCTGTGCTGCAAGAGTTTGTGACAAAATTTAGTGTGATTACTTTGATAAATATACCCTCGACATACTATTACAATAACTGGGCAGAAAAATTGTATGTTCTGTGAATTTGTTGACAGCTTTGATCCAATGTATGCTGTAAAACTAAAACTGTTCTGTTTATGCGTGACTATCAGTTTTAATTTAAGTAAGTTGAGATGCATTGAGAGCATCTCGTCACGTTATTCCCGAGTGTTTACTTTACGTATACTGCCATAAGGAGGTAAGATAGCCATCTTACACCAAAAAAAAATTTCTGAATTTACTTAAGTGATAATAGCACAGGCTGAAACCTTGTGGTTTTCACTTAATCAAAATTTTGAATGTGGTGAAGTGGCAACAGCTGCTGAGATGGTGATTGCATGTTGGAGCCTAAGAATAACTGCAAGCTTGTAGACAGTTAGTGAATGAAATGCACTGCATGAGAATACAAGAGTTCAATGGAAAAAATATACCAGTCGTCAGTAATCACAAACACTTTGATTACATCAGAAGAAATGATTTGACAATTTTTTGAGCCTTAATGGCAGCATCTTAGCAATGATGGCTTATTTAATATAAAATTAAACCTCAAAACTTAAGTGGATGAAAGTATCATGAGATGCAAAAGCAAATTAAGGTATGCACGTGTTTGTTTTGCAGTTTGACAGTTTATGTTGGTTTAAGTTCAGTATATTTAGAGAAGTTGAGGTAAGGTTACTGCAGTGAAGATTACTTATGAGGACAATTATATTTTAAGTAAAACATATTTCGATTTTTGTGGGTAAAAACATGAAGCAGTTTTTCATAATGTTTGATTTAAAATGTTGAAATTAAATAAGTGCATATTTTACAGGATAATGGTACGACTAATTTACAGTTGTAATTTTATTCCTGAGAAGGAAAAGTAAAAAAAACTTTGGTTGCAATATTGCTGAATAATTGTGGAAAATGACATCACTGCTAAGTAAAATTGCTATAGTTGCAGCATTTCTTGGTTGTGATTACAAGTGACAACTTTTGAGCAGTCGAGCTGTCATTTATTTGTCAAGACATTTGCTGGAATACTCACCATGCACTGTGATGAATTGATGTTGTCCTCGTGGCCGGTATGCGCCAATCCATGCAGTGTAGTTGACGAGGTCTGTTTTGACGCCGAAGTTGTAGTAGAGGTTGCGCAAGGCGTCCGCCTCGCGTCTTGAGTTGATCACTGCCAGGTGGGCGCCCTCAGCTCGGCAGGCAGCGCGGGCTTTCTCCCAGCTCAGGTAGTGCCCCTTCACGACCTTGTAGTAACCCAAGCCGTCCACCAATGTGTACTGTGGCTTGAAGGTGTCAAATGTGTCCGGCACTGGAATAGGCAGCAAATGTGCATAATAAGCCTATTCGTAATGTGTCTCTGATAGCCAAATTTGTCTCAGTAATGTGTGTTAGAGGTAAATGAAAGGTAGATTAATAGGCTGTAAAGTCTCATCAGTCATGGGGTCGAGTTGGAACAGATTGCTCTGACGAGCAGGAATGGGGAATGAATCGACCATTGCCTGTATTAAGGATCCAATCAAGCATTTACCTGAAGTGATTTTGGAAAACATGAGGAATCAAATTTTGGTCTTCTTCTAAATGTGAGTCCAGTGTGTTATCACACTGACTATAGGAAAATAAATAATTGATACAACTTATAAAGCAGAATCTGCTCTTTTCTTTGTACAAAGTTAGGCACATGCTAGATAGCATTAGGACATTACCATCAGAGTTTCCTTTTTACCACGTTTTTATGCCCACATTTTTAACATTAGCATACTCATTCTGCTTGAAAGGTGTAAATTTTGTATGAGTATTTCTTTTCTTGGACCCACAGTTGTTTTAGTGATTATCTGCCAGCCTTCCATTGCTTAACTCAGTTCATTGTGCATGGTGCGCCAACTCACTTCCTTGAAAATATGTAACTCATGACTCAGTGGCACAATGGGCTAGTGAGGTAGATATCAGTAAAATTGATATTAGTTATATTGATTGTATTTAAAGTATCATACGATACTATGTATCGATGAGCATCTACTCCTACGGAATAGCTAAAATGTGAAATAAGAGTTCTTAGCATCCTGCGTTACTTATATGCACTTGCATTTGTTTTGTATCTAAAAATACCACTGCTAACTGTAGCGGCCAAAGCGTCTGTATTGCATTGGATGAAATATAATATGGCGAAAGAAATAAGTTTTAACGTAGGTAGAGTACCACAAATTTTAAAATAGATTATTAGATCCTTTATTTATTAATTTAATTTTTCTTTTGTTTTCCATACTACTTTTCTAATCATTATATTATATTTCATAACAATTATTTTGCTCCATTCATAAGCAAGAAGCGAAAGAAAAGATGACATTCTTAATAATATTACGAACACATTTTAAAACACAATTGAGCATAAGATTTAGATTTGAATGCTCTTACATAGCACATAATCACTACTTTCACGGGCGTACGCTCAGTTTACAACACACAGCAACACACAATGCACGTGCAACCAAGTGACAAAACTTTTATTTGTCAACTGCAGTGACTGGCGAAGCGCCGTGCCGAACCCGAATGCTGATGGTGCAGTATAGAATAAGTAAGTCGTGGCGCACTGTGTAACTGTGCTTCTACTGCGCTGCGCTGTGAAGATATGCTCCACCAGCTCCACGGCATGCTCGTTGCAGGGCACAGTCACTGCGCCATGGCGCAATTGAGTTGACACACTACGCCAACTCGGTGGGTTGCGCCTGTGTTAGTTCGTCAACACCAGAAATTTCAGTGAGTTACCCATGACCATAGTAATGTTACTATATTTGTAAAGTGGTTAGTATTTCAATTATCACATTAGCTGCTTAACAGTTAGAATATGCAGACCCCATGTTTTAAGTGGGCAGTCTGGGTAAATGCCCAGGGTGGCAGTCAGGAGGGGGTGGGCATGGGGCGCAACTCGCAAGGAGATTTCTAAAAGAATATATTTCCCATTACTTGAAATACTACTAGCCAACAGTTTTCGGCAAGTACCACCAACTTCCAACATTAACCTAACAAACATAACAATAGAACAGTCTATGTGTGGATGAGAGGCAGGGCAAGTGGTTAAGTTATTCTTGCCCTGATATCAAAGCATTAAATAGGTGAAGGAAACTTATGTGGTGAAAATGTAGCCGAACTATTGGACATGCATATTGGTGTTCAGCTTATGAGTGAAGTAAGTTGCTGATGATTGGGCTCACTTTAGTGTAATACATCCTTCCTCTCCCCCAATAGCCATAGTATTCTGTATACTAAAATGTTGATAAATAATTTAAACTCATTTTTATTACAGTAAGAAATTTGGTTGCTGTAATTCATACTGAATTGAAAATTTTTGAGTGCAGTAAATACATTGTATGAATGATTACAAATGTTTGGAAATTTCCGTCTGTATAGCCACTATTACGGATATTATGTAAATATGTAACTGTAACAACTATATATAACAATATATGTATTTTACTAATATGCGAGAGAAATAAAGTAACTACAGAATACCGAACTTACAATTTTTGCATGTTCCATTATGTTTAATAAGTATTCCATAACATTTTTTCCTTTGGTTCTTCAAAGAATTAATGACGGATTTCATTTCTTTGTTGTGTAGTCCATTCGTATAATATATTTTTTAAATTCACATAAAATGAATATTTTTGAGATAATATACTACACAAATAGTCATGGTACTATGCTAATAAGATTTCATATTTTTACTTAATTTAGTTGATAGTAAGTTGCTATGTGTTTGACGATACATGCTCTCTCGGCTCACACAAGATAATTTTTAATTTTCCTATCAATAATTTATGGATTTAGAACACTATGATAAAGATGCAGAAACACTGTAAGTGAACAACAAAATTGCAGTGATAAAATTTTTCTATTGACAGTGTTTAAGGTTTAAGTTCAAGGTAAAGTTCAACTTACGGTGCTCAATAGGTTTAGAGTTGCTTGTCTCTTGTTCAGTGGAATGCTGATCAACTACTGTATCATTGTCTTCTGACATTCTTGTATTCAGAACAATCGCTCCCTCTAAAGGCCAGTCCGGAAATTCTATAGCAGACTGGTAAATCATTTCATCCATTTCTTTGGCTGTGTTGCTCTAGAAAAAATTAGAGACAATACAGGTAAAACTAAAGTGTATCAGTTTGTAATTTTGGCTGTATGGAATTGAACTGCAGTGTTTAAAAAACTTCAGCTTACCATATTTTGAAAATAAATTCTCATAAGAGTAACAATTAAGCTGGCTGTAGTATTTTGAATAAAGATTTGCTTAAGTGAAAGCAATATTAGAATTTGTATATGCTGGTACCTGATGTGAAGCTCCAACACAAGTACTGCTGACTTGAAAGTTATCCTGCCATAAGAGTGAAATATATGTGATGAATTGATTAACTATGTTAGCAAGTGAACATGGGGTTGGATGCACCATAACAAGTTTTCTACGAGAGTGCGAAATTCTTGTGTTGCCAAAATTGGGGGAAAATACTGATGTGCTTGATTTGAACTCTGAAAATTTAAGGACTAGCACTCTAGAGATATGGCTGCCTCATTTTTTTTTAAAGTAGAAAAATTATTTAGCACTTAATTCCTCATTTCTTATAAAAGTGGTGCACAGAAATGCTTTAATTTACAATGTAAGTAAAACTATAGAAGAAGGAAATTTATCTCTCTTTAGTCCATTTTTGTGCATGGAGAGACATGGATATTGAATGAATTTATATTGTTATCTCTTATTACAGAGACAAAACAAGGGTTTACATTTTAATTTGTGTAATAGATATGTTGCCCCCAATAAATTGTTCATAACTGCTTAGTGGTATTAATCATACCATATATAACACCTTCAGTCATGCTATTTGCAAGAAATTTTTAAAGATATACAAAATTGGCATTTTTGAAAAATTTGCAAGTCAGGCAACGCTTCTTACACACCCACCACAAGACGGCCTGTTGTGGGCAGTGAGTCCCATTTACTACGACAATGTGTACTTGTGTCAGCGCTGATGAGCACCGACCACTTGTGCTTACATTGGGTATGTTGGTGTAGGTGCATGTTCAAAAAATGGATGGATGCTTTCTTAAGGGAAACATTTGGAAGTATGTAACTTGTAAATAGGTCATTTGGGGGGGGGGCGGGGGAAGGACAACCTGCACAACAATCGCGACTTGACGTACTTAACAGTGATGGCTTAACAGATGTTTATTTAAACGGACCAATAGTTGATGCCAAGGGGAACTTTGAAAGTGACATGACTGACCATTGGTTGCAGACAGACATGGAAGTTTGAAGAGGAAGTGCTGTGACTCGGAGATAAATGAAAACTCTAGAACAAATACACGTTGCACAGCACACAGGATCTGCACTCCATGACGCACTATTGTGGAAGTATTGCATGAACACCTGCTGACGGTACTCGCCGGCCAGTGCATATTTCCATCGTTATTTTCACAACAAAATTCTGCTTGCTGTTGAAGCTTGCTCCACACTAAACATCTGGCAAATATCACCAACAGTGGTTCAGTGTGAACATGTGGGTTTCTTCGCATCTGCCAGCAAAACTAGGCACACACATGCTGTTCAGAACTTTCTCGGTAATCAACACTTTGTTTAATGGCATTGCCAAATACTGCATGACATTCCTATCCACCAACACACACTACCATCCAACTGTTGATTTTCACGTCACAAAATTTAATGCAAATTAGGAGTGGTACCCCCAAATATTTTGTGAGTTAATTATATGAAAACGAGAAAATCTGCAGGGCTTACAAATTCCTCATTCAGATACAAGTTATCCAGACAATCAGTGTTCTATCCTAAATAGTTTCTGTAACGTATGAAATAAGCTAGTGGTTCAGCTCCTACAAGACATAAATATGTTTTCAACTTATGTCTTTGTGACAATCAACCAGCTTCAAGACAAATTCATAATATTTCTGTGTGTGTAGATATGTAGAATTATCTAGAATTACAGGTACAAACTTTGTGAGTTGATTGTTATGGAAAATGAGGTAGAAAACATAATACGCCCCATGACCAAACGTTATTATCAAGGGAGACACGCCCTTCAAAATTGGGAATTAAAATTATTTATTTGCAAATGTCCGAAACTACTGAGATGAAGTAATAAATTTGTGAAATCATCTCACAAAGTTTGTATAAGCTGTTCACGGTAAACTGAGCACTTTTGAAAGCTCTGCTTAAGATCTACTTGTGTATCCTTCCACAAAATGTAAAATTAACATTTCCATGGACCTGGTCACTTTATTCATACATCAGTCAAGTGAAACTAAAATTATTATAAAAGTAAATATTTTACAAATCTGCTAATTCATACACTTATATAAAAAAAAACAGTAAGAAAGGAAATGATTTTAGTATTCACAAATGTTTAATAGTAAATTTTAATATAACCTTAAGGGTTGGTTCACACTCAAAAAACATAGGAAGAGAGCATAGGACATAACAGTAGAAGATTCACACAACTTGAAATCTTGTACAAAATTGATTCTCAATTGAATACTTACGTATTAATTTTTGCGACGAGTCTGATGTAAATAATGGATTTTCGTAACAGATTGTGATATTGCGTAGAAAATTTATCAGTCATTTAAAATGTAAAATGTTTGGAATTTTTGCAACTATGAAGATGTGAATAGCCTTTAAAAATTCCTGCCAGTAAACTGTTACCTATTATTTCCTTTAAATTTATTTACTGTAACATTGCTTCGTTTCTGCAGCATACCTGTTCCTGTATTTTAAATGAAGAACTTCATTGAAAATTTTATACTCCGCTCTGATTGGCTTGCACAGTTGTGTAATCAATAGGTTCGAAAACATGGTGATCAATTCTTGTGCACAAGATCCATGTTCTGTGGTTACTGTTATGCTTTCAATTGTGAAC
>NQII01006747.1:439-78244 GCA_002778355.1 Clitarchus hookeri
GCATGATCTGATTTTCTGTCGGGTTTAAAATATAACCATGTGCTATGTTGTGTACCTTGCGTTTGTATATAGAGAGACGATACGCACATGCGCATTGGGTCATACCCCTACCACGTTCACTGTCACATTTTGTTACACTGTGTGCGCGCAACTTCCGTTCCACGCTAAAAGTTTACCCTCAACGCACCAAAAGAAGTATAACTTCAAAAATAAAAAATGTACATTATATTTAAATATTTGTATATAAAATGGAAAGCAGTTCATTAAAAACAGGCTTGATATAATGTTTAAAAATTTTCTTAGATATAAAT
The DNA here is from genome assembly GCA_002778355.1 of Clitarchus hookeri. NCBI lineage: Eukaryota > Metazoa > Arthropoda > Insecta > Phasmatodea > Phasmatidae > Clitarchus > Clitarchus hookeri. The sequence goes on from NQII01006747.1 coordinate 751, forward strand.
TATTTTAACTAAAATGATTGTTCTCAGGCAAAATATATAGGTAAGTGCATCAGCTTTAATAGCCCACCTGGGGATTCCAAAACTTTCCTACTGTTTTCGGACTGCAAAGGTGCTGGTTCTTGCATGTTCACTGGCTTCTGAGGCTCCTGGTTTTGGTGTCTGGTAGACTCTCTCGTGACTGTAGTTCTGTCACATCCTCCTTGATCTCTGTCAGCGTTTGTATTAGCTGTCTTCTGTTTCACCGGATAATACACGAGTCTGTAAATTGTTGGTAGGACCTAGGGTAACATGTCAGTCCTCAAACTGTTAAATATCTTTCCAGATCGGGCACCCACACCTAAGTGCCGAGTTTCCAGGGTTTCAGGTGTTTGACACAATGGCTTTGTTGTAGTTTTGCTTGCACCACCCCTTCATTAGACCATTCCCATGGGTTACAGGATGGTTCCAAAGAAGTAGGCATCACTGGTAGTGTAGTCCACGTCTTATTCTACACAACAATTATACTGGGGATACTCCTGATTCTAGTGGTATGGATCTCCAGTTTTAGATAAGATTTTCTTTACAACCGCTACTTCACTTTCCACTGCGCAGTTAGATTGGGCAAACTTTGGACTTCATGTGAGGTGGTCGAGTGCATATTTTTTTGAGAACTCGTGGACCTCTTAAGATGTAAACCGAGTTCCTCCATCACAACGCATGGTCTCTGGTATGCAATGCCTAGCAAATATGTTCTCCAACAATGTAATAACCGCTACAGATGTCTAACGGTTTATGCGTACCACTTGTAATAATCCTGCACTACCAAGTATTAGCCAGTCACAATTCCATTCCGTCCACTCCCACCAAGGACCACGTCGCTCTGGCAGTGGTGAGGGTAGCAGGGATTCTGCTCACTGCTGCTGTTGTTGCAAACACTGTGTACAGTGGTCCATCAGTGCTGTGATGTCCTGTGTGATGTTGGGCCACCAGACGGCACTTCACAATGCCCATGTGGACCTGATGTATATTGTGGAGAATCTCAGAACGTAAAACCTCAGGTATGAATATCATGTTAATGCTATTTTATATATATAACCAACCTAATCATTCCCGTTTATATTTACCGGAAGGGAAATTATAAATATAACCAATCATGTAACAAAAAATTAGGGCAATTTTGAAGGTTATGTCTGCTCCTATCTTTATTGTTCTTAAAAAGTATAATTAACCTATTTTGTAAAGGTTGGACTAGAACAGCACATTCTCAATCTTAATTTTTTCTCTCTATTTTCCTGGAGAGCTCTTGTTGACATGGAAGGGAATTTTGATCCCCATCTTTTTTTGTGTGCGATCACATTGCACTGCAGATGAACGCTTTCTGATGTTCCCGACCTTGTTGCAAGGTGGCATTACACTACAAGAAGGTAAAGCTGTAAAAGTGAAGAAAAGTTCCTTAAAACAGCACTTACCATGGGGTCATCCAACTCCTCCTTGATCCTTGGGAATGTTATGTCGCACGGCTCCTGCTTCACTGCGACTTCAGTCATTGTCTGGAACAATAACCACACTGAGTGAAGACAGGAACACAGTACCTACACACAGCCCAGCCCAGCTGACACACTGCACTGATACAACAAACACATGTAGACCATACTGACGATGAGGCGTGTTCTTACAGCTACTGTACACATCCTATATTCATGGCTAGTGTTGGACCAATGGGAGCTGAACGTGATCGTGATTGGTTGGCCTGTACCATGTGCAGGTCACATGACCTGTGTGTGATGCTGAGATCCACTGCAGGCAATCTCCACAGTTGTACGAGAGGCACAACTATACTAATTTTTTACAGCACAATGTAAGTAAAATTATTTAATAAAATATATATATATTCACAATGAATTACATAGATAAATTAACTGTTTTTCAATTTGCTTATTACATAAACATATTTTCTGTTGGTTTTTAATATAACCATGTTCTATGTTGTGTACCTTGCGTTTGTATATAGCTAGACGATAAGTGCATAACCTCATGTACTTGAAAACACTTTCAAAATTGTATTATACAATTTTTGTCGGTAACAAATTTTTCACGGAACAATGAAAGTAAAATTAATAAATAAAACACATATGCTGACAATGAATTACTAATATAAAAGAAATGTTTTGCAACTTACTTATCGCATGATCTGATTTTCTGTCGGGTTTAAAATATAACCATGTGCTATGTTGTGTACCTTGCGTTTGTATATAGAGAGACGATACGCACATGCGCATTGGGTCATACCCCTACCACGTTCACTGTCACATTTTGTTACACTGTGTGCGCGCAACTTCCGTTCCACGCTAAAAGTTTACCCTCAACGCACCAAAAGAAGTATAACTTCAAAAATAAAAAATTTACATTATATTTAAATATCTGTATATAAAATGGAAAGCAGTTCATTAAAAACAGGCTTGATATAATGTTTAAAAATTTTCTAAGATATAAATTATTTTAACTAAAATGATTGTTCTCAGGCAAAATATATAGGTAAGTGCATCAGCTTTAATAGCCCACCTGGGGATTCCAAAACTTTCCTACTGTTTTCGGACTGCAAAGGTGCTGGTTCTTGCATGTTCACTGGCTTCTGAGGCTCCTGGTTTTGGTGTCTGGTAGACTCTGTTTCACCGGATAATACACGAGTCTGTAAATTGTTGGTAGGACCTAGGGTAACATGTCAGTCCTCAAACTGTTAAATATCTTTCCAGATCGGGCACCCACACCTAAGTGCCGAGTTTCCAGGGTTTCAGGTGTTTGACACAATGGCTTTGTTGTAGTTTTGCTTGCACCACCCCTTCATTAGACCATTCCCATGGGTTACAGGATGGTTCCAAAGAAGTAGGCATCACTGGTAGTGTAGTCCACGTCTTATTCTACACAACAATTATACTGGGGATACTCCTGATTCTAGTGGTATGGATCTCCAGTTTTAGATAAGATTTTCTTTACAACCGCTACTTCACTTTCCACTGCGCAGTTAGATTGGGCAAACTNTCTCCAGTTTTAGATAAGATTTTCTTTACAACCGCTACTTCACTTTCCACTGCGCAGTTAGATTGGGCAAACTTTGGACTTCATGTGAGGTGGTCGAGTGCATATTTTTTTGAGAACTCGTGGACCTCTTAAGATGTAAACCGAGTTCCTCCATCACAACGCANTCACTGTCACATTTTGTTACACTGTGTGCGCGCAACTTCCGTTCCACGCTAAAAGTTTACCCTCAACGCACCAAAAAAAGTATAACTTCAAAAATAAAAAATTTACATTATATTTAAATATCTGTATATAAAATGGAAAGCAGTTCATTAAAAACAGGCTTGANTGTATATAAAATGGAAAGCAGTTCATTAAAAACAGGCTTGATATAATGTTTAAAAATTTTCTTAGATATAAATTATTTTAACTAAAATGATTGTTCTCAGGCAAAATATATAGGTAAGTGCATCAGCTTTAATAGCCCACCTGGGGATTCCAAAACTTTCCTACTGTTTTCGGACTGCAAAGGTGCTGGTTCTTGCATGTTCACTGGCTTCTGAGGCTCCTGGTTTTGGTGTCTGGTAGACTCTCTCGTGACTGTAGTTCAGTCACATCCTCCTTGATCTCTGTCGGCGTTTGTATTAGCTGTCTTCTGTTTCACCGGATAATACACGAGTCTGTAAATTGTTGGTAGGACCTAGGGTAACATGTCAGTCCTCAAACTGTTAAATATCTTTCCAGATCGGGCACCCACACCTAAGTGCCGAGTTTCCAGGGTTTCAGGTGTTTGACACAATGGCTTTGTTGTAGTTTTGCTTGCACCACCCCTTCATTAGACCATTCCCATGGGTTACAGGATGGTTCCAAAGAAGTAGGCATCACTGGTAGTGTAGTCCACGTCTTATTCTACACAACAATTATACTGGGGATACTCCTGATTCTAGTGGTATGGATCTCCAGTTTTAGATAAGATTTTCTTTACAACCGCTACTTCACTTTCCACTGCGCAGTTAGATTGGGCAAACTTTGGACTTCATGTGAGGTGGTCGAGTGCATATTTTTTTGAGAACTCGTGGACCTCTTAAGATGTAAACCGAGTTCCTCCATCACAACGCACGGTCTCTGGTATGCCATACCTAGCAAATATGTTCTCCAACCATGTAATAACCGCTACAGATGTCTAACGGTTTATGCGTACCACTTGTAATAATCCTGCACTACCAAGTATTAGCCACTCACAATTCCATTCCGTCCACTCCCACCAAGGACCATGTCGCTCTGGCAGTGGTGAGGGTAGCAGGGATTCTGCTCACTGCTGCTGTTGTTGCAAACACTGTGTACAGTTGTCCATCAGTGCCTTGATGTCCTGTGTGATGTTGGGCCACCAGACGGCACTTCACAATGCCCATGTGGACCTGATGTATTTTGTGTGGCATCTCAGAACATAAAACCTCAGGTATGAATATCATGTTAATGCTATTTTATATATATAACCAACCTAATCATTCCCGTTTATATTTACCGGAAGGGAAATTATAAATATAACCAATCATGTAACAAAAAATTAGGGCAATTTTGAAGGTTATGTCTGCTCCTATCTTTATTGTTCTTAAAAAGTATAATTAACCTATTTTGTAAAGGTTGGACTAGAACAGCACATTCTCAATCTTAATTTTTTCTCTCTATTTTCCTGGAGAGCTCTTGTTGACATGGAAGGGAATTTTGATCCCCATCTTTTTTTGTGTGCGATCACATTGCACTGCAGATGAACGCTTTCTGATGTTCCCGACCTTGTTGCAAGGTGGCATTACACTACAAGAAGGTAAAGCTGTAAAAGTGAAGAAAAGTTCCTTAAAACAGCACTTACCATGGGGTCATCCAACTCCTCCTTGATCCTTGGGAATGTTATGTCGCACGGCTCCTGCTTCACTGCGACTTCAGTCATTGTCTGGAACAATAACCACACTGAGTGAAGACAGGAACACAGTACCTACACACTGCACTGATACAACAAACACGTGTAGACCATACTGACGATGAGGCGTGTTCTTACAGCTACTGTACACATCCTATATTCATGGCTAGTGTTGGACCAATGGGAGCTGAACGTGATTGTGATTGGTTGGTCTGTATCATGTGCAGGTCACATGACCTGTGTGTGATGTTGAAATCCACTGCAGGCAATCTCCACAGTTGTACGAGAGGCACGGCAGAACACAGCCAGTGATGAAGTACTTTCAATAACGATACACTTTATTAATACATTCCATTTCATTTAAAGATACACACGTCAGTTGAGAAGTATGTACCACAGTTCCTAAACAGTCATGGCTGTTTTTGAAACACATGTCGTTGCCTGTTCTTGGGCGAGATGCTCACTGCTGACACAAGAATGGCTGAGTGTGTGCGTGAATTGTTTTGGTGTGCAAACTCCTAGCTTTACATTAACGCAGCCTCCATTTCTCACTGCTCTTGGCTTTTTACAATGAATTACTTCTGAGATTCATAAACTGCAGTCTTAATATTGGATGAATTTGCACTGTAAAGTCGTGAAAACCCGAACACACACTTGTTCTACGAGAGACTATTATTTAAGCTACTCCTCTCCTCTATATTAGTTCACATTCCCCATCTTCACGTATCTACATATGTTTATGTAAGCTTGTTTGGGTAACTGGAAACTATGACATTTGTCAGTAACATACACAGCTTTGTCTAACTTTACATTTGTTAGCATAAGAACGTGCTCTCTGCTTAAAGACGATGGTAATAGTATTAAATGTTCAAGCATTTTAATAACTAGTGCTCTTAACAACCAATATTAACTTCCTGCTCGTAGCTAGACTGTGTTNTTAAATGTTCAAGCATTTTAATAACTAGTGCTCTTAACAACCAATATTAACTTCCTGCTCGTAGCTAGACTGTGTTATGAGAGGTAAAGACTGATGGCAGAATACAGACACATTCCAGACTAAATTACACACTTACAAACTGCAAGATCTACGCAAATTCCGCTCAACCAGAGACTCCTATTGGAGCAACGGTCACAAAACAGTTTTCCCACCTCACTCAGTACTTTAGTATACACGAGTTTCCGTAGAATGCCAACAAGTTTAACTAAGCATGATGTTCGTGTACCAACACCAGCTTATAAACCTTTCTTAATAATTTTATTTGAATCTACAATTTCCAAATTCTACTAATTACATGGTAAAAGGAAGTTGATCACTTGCTGGACCCTATATTACTTCTGAAATGCAGTGAAACTGGAATTTTTCAGTTTAGAAAAAAATTCCCCTTTTAATATGTTTTAAGTGTTATCTCTCAATCATGATATGAAAGGAAAACTTTTGAAAATCAAATCACACTAGAACTACTTTCTTGTATCCAGCTATTGAAAACACATGCTCACAAAGCATAGAAATAGACGCGGTACGTAAAAACTTGAGGCCCTCGCTCATATCTGAGTTTCCCCAACTATTATAGGAAAACAACTGGAAATACNCGCGGTACGTAAAAACTTGAGGCCCTCGCTCATATCTGAGTTTCCCCAACTATTATAGGAAAACAACTGGAAATACAACCTGCATTCAGTGTGTTTATGTATTAACCGTGAAAATGGCATGTGGCTTAGCTATTTTGTCATGTGTGCACAACAAGAAATAGGCAGTCAGTCTGATGGAATTTTTAAAATTATATTTGTGAACAGTTTTCTGTCCTTTAAAGATCAACAAATTCAAACCAATACCTCAGTTCACAAACAAACATTTAAAAAGTATNCCTTTAAAGATCAACAAATTCAAACCAATACCTCAGTTCACAAACAAACATTTAAAAAGTATAATGAGAGTTGTGACATGCCAAGATATTTCTCCAGATATCAGGTCCCTGTTCCACAAGTTACAAAAAACATGTTACAAATTGTAGCCATGGCTTCCTGCACCATTTCTACACCACATGACTTATCCCAATAAAGCCTTGTGTTNTATAATGAAAGTTGTGTCAAGCCAAGATATTTCTCCAGATTTCAGGGCCCTGTTCCACAAGTTACCAAAAAACACATTACAAATTGTAGCCATGGCTTCCTGCACCATTTCTACACCACATGACTTATCCCAATAAAGCCTTGTGTTAGGATATTTGCACACTGGTTGAATTTCAGAACTAACACAATCCACTGCTAGAAGATGGAAGAGGTTCACTTGTACTGTTGGTGCTACGTGGTGACTGCAAAATCTGTCTTTCTGNAGGGCCCTGTTCCACAAGTTACCAAAAAACACGTTACAAATTGTAGCCATGGCTTCCTGCACCATTTCTACACCAAATGACTTATCCCAATAAAGCCTTGTGTTAGGATATTTGCACACTGGTTGAATTTCAGTTGATTGTGTTAGGTAACCTAGAAGATGGAAGAGGTCCACTTGTACTGTTGGTGCTACGTGGTGACTGCAAAATCAGTCTTCCTGAAGTGGCCGGTAATTAAAGTCTTATGTCCGAAAAGACTTCCTTTGCATCTGTGTGTTTTTATTCATTAATGGGTTATGCACAGCTAACTTTTTTAATATTGAGGAGGACATAATGGTAAAATAAGTAGAAACATGATTTATTTTATCTATTTTCATGCTCGTCATCGGCCGCTTTGTTTACATAGGATGCCATATTGAATAGCCACATAATGCTATCTGCGCAGGTGCAAACAGTGTTTAGTTGCCTGGTGTATGGAATAGTGCGTGGATCGTGGTGAGTATAGTATTGTGTGCGCGTGGTTTGTGACGTCCGAACTCGTCCGTGTGAAGGCTTGTGATTGAAGAATGGTGAAGAATGACTAAAGAATACAAGTGCTTCTGTGCGTTTGCCAGTCCATAGAATTAACGTTGTTTTGGCCACTACTGGTTGGGTTTCTANCTTCTGTGCGTTTGCCAGTCCATAGAATTAACGTTGTTTTGGCCACTACTGGTTGGGTTTCTAGTACATTACAACAGTATTAAGTTTGGATGCTTTTCTGTAAAAAAAAAAAAAACCAAAAAGTGGTATATTTCCTATATACTAATCACGTAGAACACAAATATTTGGTGTAGCTTTAGAATAAGAACAACATATTAAAAAAAATTGAACAAAATTGTGAAATGATTGCTGAGCCAGTTTGTTAACGTTTTTGAACAAAACGTTCTAGACCAACAAAAATAGCATTAATGGGTTCTGCACAGCTTGCCTTGTTCATATTCAAGAAGGCGTAATGTTAAAATAAGTAGAACGTATTTAAAGAAATCGCGAAATTTGTTTGTTTAGGTCTATTAACGTCTACCGCCATTAATAATGGCTGCGCATTGCAAATTTCATGCTATAATGTATTCACGGTAACTTCAAGATTTTCTGAAGCCCTGCTAAAGATCTACTTTCAAGCCCATTTCGTATCCTTCTGCCAAAGGGTAAACAAACATTGCCATGTGGCAGTCACATGGCAATGTTTACATGCAATGTTTACATTCCACTGTTTGTGTGTACATGTGTTCGTACATGCACGTACCCATCATAAAAGTAATGTATATATTATTAATGGATATTCCACAAGCGTAAAGTTTTTAATCTTGAGAATTTCACACAAAAGAATATGTGATGCAAGCGAAAAACATTTCATTATATAAACCCAAAATGTGAGTATTAAAAATTAGATGTTTCGTGTGCGTGCCTGTCTCTCTCTCTCTCTCTCTCTCTCTCTCTCTCTCTCTCTCTCTCTCTGTGTGTGTGTGTGTGTGTATATATATAGGTTTGATTTTGACTGGGGGATTGGGTGGGGGAGAAAAACTTTCACTTTGATTACATATTATAGACACAATACTTTGCAATGAAATGTGTCAACATTCAAGGAGTCCATCCAACAACATTAACATGGCAACGCCAATCTCTCATAAGCCCCCGGATGGCCGTGCTGTAGAGAAAATGTGCGATTCTTGTTTAACCTAATATTTCATTTATCGGTTTTTTTATACTAATATCAGCTCTTTATTATTTGATTTNTTAGTGCAAAATCCTACAATTCTAGGTTAGTTAAAAAATGTACAATAGTACAATTCTTAACTTACGGAGGATTGTCGAATTGTAAACTAACAGGTAGCTTAACGTGCAAACGTAGTTATATTACGTAAATCAAACAAGGTCTTTCCAGACGTTTTTACCCTACAAATTCACATTCTTTCTAAACTAACCTAGGATTATTCGTAGGTAACGCAGAACATGACTATAGTAGCATCATTAACGTATGACTAATTGTATAATATGTGCCCACCTAACCTAACAGAACCTAACCCCACGATGGGTGAATCACTATTTTACATTTTAAAACTAACCTAGGACTGTAGCGATTTTAACTAACTTAGGATTGCAGTTATTTAAACTAACGTAGGATTATAGAGTTCCCATCTAGTCTGTGATTGTAGGGTGTTGATAGGAAATTTGATTAATATTGTAGAATCTTATATAACTTTACACCCATACAATCTTAGGTTAGTTTAAAACCCTACAATCGTAGGTTAGTTTAAAAATGTAAAATAGTGATTCACCCATCGTGGGGTTAGGTTCTGTTAGGTTAGGTGGGCACATTTTAAGAAATTAATCGTACATTAATGCCCCTAGTATATTCGTGTTCGGTATAATTAGTAGAGCGGAAATATACCACTTTTTTTTTTTTTTTTTTTACAGAAAAGCCTCCAAACTTAATAATTACCTGCAAAAATCGTAGATAAGAGTAAAACCATATGTTAGATTAATGCGCTAAAATCCTAGATTACAATGAAATTGTAGGTTAGGTTAAAACCCTACAATCCTAGGTTAGATTGAAACCCTATAATCAAATGTTAGATGGAAAAGTTAATTATTAAGTTTAGGGGCTTTTCTGAAAAAATATAAAAAAAACCCCAGAAGGTGGTATATTTCGACTCTACTAATCACGTAGAACACGAATATAAAAGGGGCATTGCTTTAAAATAAGTACAACATATTTTTAAAAATTCTTGCAGTTTGTTTACGTTTGTGAACGAAACGTCCTAGACCAACAAAAGTTGCATTAACGGGTTCTGCACAGCTTACCTTGTTCATATTCAAGACGGCGTAATGTTAAAATAAGTATAACATATTTAAAGAAATCGCGAAAGTTGATGTTTACGTCTATTAACGTCTGCCGCCATTAATAATGGCCACGCATTGCATATTCACGCAATCTACCGGGCGCATAAATCATCATGGGTCATATGTTAGTATGCCTACAGGTACTGAGCGTGGTGGGTTAGGTGGTGCTCCGTTCGTGATTTAAAACGAAGAAAGCAAGCAAGACTACGTTTCTGCGTTATATTAGCCTATTAACGAGTGCTTCTGTGTATATATTCGGCTGTAAACGAGTGTTTCAGTGAGTTATATGCGCGTATGTGGTGCATTGTGGAAAATTATGATTTCATTGCGTGTTCTGAGGATGAATGGGCCGTTGACAGAGTATGTACAACCCGCCTACACTGGTGCGCACATTTATATTATTTTGGTGTGTTTTACGCTCCTTTAAATCCCTAAAATCCTAAATTCGTAGTTTAGTGTAAAACCCACAAATCCCATCCGGTAGCTTAACGTGTAAATGTAGTTATATTACGTAATTCAAACAAGGCTTTTACGGAAATTTTTACAGCACAATTTCACATTCTTTCTATACTAACCTTGGATTATTCGTAAGTAACGCAGAACACGACTATAGTGGCGTCATTAACGTATGACTAATTGTATAATGTGTGCCCACCTAACCGAACAGAACCTAACCCCACGATGGGTGAATCACTATTTTACATTTTTTAACTAACCTAGGATTGTAGCGATTTTAACTAACCTAGGATTGCAGTTATTAAAAATAACATAGGATTACAGGGTTCCCATTTAGTCTGTGATTGTAGGGTGTTGATCGGAGATTTTATTAATATTGCATAATCTTATATTACTGTACAACTTTACAATCCTAGGTTAGTTTACAGCCGTACAATCCTAGGTTAGTTTAAAAACGTAAAATAGTGATTCACCCATCGTGGAGTTAGGTTCTGTTCGGTTAGGTGGGTACATGTTAGGAAATTCGTTGTACGTTAATGCCCCTAGTATATTCGTGTTGAACGTGATTATTAGAGTCTAAATATACCACTTTCTGGAGTTTTTTTTTTCTTCAGAAAAGCCCCTAAACTTAATAATTACCAAAATATAAAATAGTGATTCAATCATCGTGGGGTTAGGTAAAGTTAGGTTAGGTGGGCACATATGACGAAATTGGGTGGTTGAATGTTAAATTCAGGTGTTTTTGTATTTTATGTGGGTGTTTTTTTTTTAATGATTTTACACCACTATTTCCCTGAGTTTAAATATACGGTGATTTTTTCTTTTATTTACAGAAAATCCGCTACTCTGAATAATTACCAAGTTTTTATTTTAATGAAAAGCATATATTCTGGATAATTATCGTATATTATTGTTACACACAGTGATTCATATTGGAATACACATTACGGGCTAAAAATATGGAATCAAGGTTTTACCATTTTCTTCTTATTGACAGATAAAATTTACATATTATACTTAAAATAATAATTTTTCATGTGGTTACCTTCAGTTGAGAAAATTATTAGGAGCGGATTAAATTCTCTGTAGCTGTCCCTAACGACATAGGTGGTCGTCACTGTAAATATCAAACATTATATAAAAAACATTGCGCTGGCCTTTAGCCAACTGTACAGCCATAGAGGGAAATCTGTTCCTTAGCCACATTTACAGAAACATTTACATTACCGAACTAATGGTCGCAGATCAACCTGGATTCATATCGTAGAAGGACAGTTGTTTATAGACTAAAGATGATGTAGTCTGAAGTCACTGGCTGCGCACAACCAACCTCCGTGGTCCAATCGTAGAGCGAAAAAATTTCACCCTGTAGTCCCAACATTGAACTGCTTTCTGCCAACTTGTCTAGCGGAAATGGCACGGTTTGGATTTTAGGTTGTTTTAGGTTTAAAACTGATTTGTAAACAAATGCGTTGAGATGTATGCATACTTCCTCTAACCAATTTGTAATGCAGTTAGATTAATTTCAATTTGGTAGAAGTATTTTATTTATATAATAGTGCTTGTCATTAAGAAAATAAATTATATATGAAAAAAACTTGTTCATCACTGTTGATTATACGCGCATGTCGAGTAAAATGTCATTATTAAGGAAGGCCTGGGCAGGGTTGCCTAGCTACCTTTAACCCAGACCCAACTAATGATTACTGCCTGGGAAGACAAGACCCTCACAGGTGTGTACTTACCCGGCACCCAGGGGGCCAAGAGGTTATGTTGGAGAAATTTGTGCCAAAGGAACGTTTATGGTCTGGGGGAGATCCACCTTATTATTNGGGGGCCAAGAGGTTATGTTGGAGAAATTTGTGCCAAAGGAACGTTTATGGTCTGGGGGAGATCCACCTTATTATTGACAGAAGATTTTAAAATTGAAGGGGAAATGTAGAAAATTACTACGGTTCTCCTCCTTACTTCCCTACAGATCTACATTGGAATTGACAAAGAAAATTTGAAGGGAGCTTGAAAGGATGATCAAACAGGTGAAGAATATATTCTTAGGGAAGATGGCGGAAGAAGGAAATGAAAAGAATTGTTTATGTTAGTTAGAAGATTTTAAAATTGAAGGGGAAATGTAGAAAATTACATGCCAAGAGGAGGAATGAAGGGATGTCTAGATGTAAGGAATTGACAAAGAAAATTTGAAGGGAGCTTGAAAGGAAGATCAAACAGGTGAAGAATATATTCTTAGGGAAGATGGCGGAAGAAGGAAATGAAAAGAATTGTTTATGTTAGTTAAGAAGGTAATGAGAGGAGTAGAAGGGATACCTCTGCTAAAAGGTAGCGATGGTAGGACTTTGTCAAATGACGAAGAAAAATCGGAAGTGCTGCAAGGCCAGTATTTGTCCGTGTTATATGCAAAAGAGGACTGGAATAGGGAGGCTAAAAGGAATAAGGGGATATTTAGAAAGTTTAAGATGAGGGAATGGGAGATAGCAATTGTAATCAGGGGCTTGAAGAGCAGTAAGGTAGTGCGACCAGACATGATAGGTAATGCAGCACTTATGTTTCGTGGAAGAAAGTTAGTTAAATATTTGGATGTGTTGTTTAGCAAGTCTATAGGAGAGGGTAAGTTGCCACATGGTTGGAAGGATGAATTGGTGGTCCCAATACACAAGTAATTGGTTGAAGGAATCACAGCAGGGTTTCAGAAAAGGACACTCATGTGAGATGCAGCTGGTGCAGGCAGTTGATGAGGGGAAGCTTGTTGATGCCCGCTTCATTGATTTTGAGAAGGCATTTGATGAGGTGCCCCATAGAATTTGATGAAGAAAGTGGATGAGCTGATACTGGACAAGTGGGTAGTGGAATTGATTGGGGACTTCCTCAGAGTGCGAAGAAAGAGGGTGAAAGTGTGGGAGGCCATATCGGAGAAAGGAGAGGTTACATCAAAGGTGCCCCTGAGAATCATGCTGGGCCCTTTTTTGTTTACTGTCATGGTAAATGGCATGGGTTCTGCGATTAGGGGAAAAAATATGGTTGTTTGTTGATGATTGTGTATTGTATGCGGTGATGGGAGGGGGTGAAAACTTAGAGGCAGACATTGACAGGATATTGTTGTGGACCATGGAGAATAAAATGAAGATGAATGTAAGAAACATTAAGGTAGTGAGGTTTACAAATAANAAAAAAAAATGGTTGTTTGTTGATGATTGTGTATTGTATGCGGTGAGGGAGGGGGTGAAACCTTAGAGGCAGACATTGACAGGATATTGTTGTGGACCATGGAGAATAAAATGAAGATGAATGTAAGAAACATTAAGGTAGTGAGGTTTACAAATAAGAAGGTGATAAGCAGGGACATGAACGGATGGGAGGAGCAAGTGATAGAAGAAGCAGCAGAATATATGTATCTAGGGATTGTATTGCAGGGAGATCTCGGGTGGAAAATACGGTTAGAGAGTGTTGTTGCAAAGGGAAGAAGGGCTTTGGGTATGTTTGGAAAGGTTGTGAATGGAGTCAGCAGTGAGGTGAAGGAGAAAGCATATGTAGCAATGGTACAGCTTATGTTATGATATGCGGCAGCAGCATGGGACCCGTATATGATGGTGAAGGCGCGAGAGCTAGTGAAGGTGCAAAGAAGTCCAGCAAGATGGTGGAATGGTAGGTGGAGAAGACAGGGGCAGGATGGTGTGGATGAAGGGGACTATAGGCCATCAGTGATGATAAAATAAATGGGGTGGAGCTTGTTGAAGGTCAGGAGGAAAGTTGAAAGGCTGGTCAGGATGTATAAGGTGGATGAATGTGGAGGGAGGGTGGCGAAGGTTATGCTGCCTGATAAGTAAGGGGGTGTTTAGAAGGAGAGAAAACAACAGTGAGAATCTTCGGAGGGTGGGGAGGAGAATGGAGCGTGTTAGGCAGTGTATGCTTGTGAGGGAGTGGAATGTGTTGCTGGCGGAATTTGTATCTGTGAGGGGGGTTGTAAAGTTCAGGAGGTGCCTGGAAGTGGAGTTTGATCGGGTAAGGGAGAGATGAGAGAGCTCCTCACCGGATGTTAGTCCAATTGTTGGTTATTATTATTATTTGTAACTAGTCCTAAATGATAAACTGCAGAGATGTCCATGTGATGTTGGCAGTTGTGTTGATCTAATATAGGTCAGTAGGTACATCTGCAGAAGAGGAATAAGTGGTCTACTTCATATTTTGTCTATGCTCTACTATTTGGCTCTATTTACAACCTTCTCCGATGATGGCCCCAATAGACGGTTGTTGGTGATGGTTGTTTTTGGTTGGTGTAAATTATTTTTAGTTTGTGCCAACAGATAGCAGTAAATTCTAAATGAAATGTGAACCAATAGGCCACATGCAAATTTCGCATATATAGTTGAAAATGATACAAACACATTTGTATATGCGTATGAAAATTAAAATGTGCAATTTGTTGCATAAAAATCTGTTTTGACAAAATTATTTGAGTATTAAATTAGTAACTTGCACGGCCACTGTCATGTTAAAGCAGAACGCTCTCTCATTGGATTGACGTCACTAGTCATAAGCCTGTGGCCAGCCCCAGCATGTTCCTAATATTTATCACTAAAATGGAAGGTAACTTTGTGAAAATGCTGTCGGACATATTGCCATGAGTAGAAACCGATATGGTTCTTGATTAAATCAACTCCCATTGTCGTGTGGAACATTTAATAGGAGGTATAAAATCACAAAGTTAAGAACGTGTCTCATTTCGCACAGTTTTGATCTTCATAGCAACAGTAGACCTACATCCCATTTTAAAACTTATTGGTTTTTATGTTCTGTTGAGGTACATATTATTTGATCTGAATTTGTGTTAACGATTACTGAGATTCAAATTCGGAAATTGAAATATGGAATAGTTATTATATTCACAAGAATAAAAAAATTGTAATGAATGAGACTGCAGAGAGAGAACTGAGTTGTCACGTGCCGTGCTTGATATCTGTGAAAAATTAACTACATTATCCATAAATAAAACATAATGTTGAGAAAGTAGGTAACAAATATTTCCGGATTCTAAACCACATTTCAATATTTATAATACACTTTTTTTCTTCAGAAATGATAGGTAACCTGCAGTATGGTAACAGCAGGCCTCAAGTTAGCACGCTAGTCACTACCCGACACCACTCGACTCCTCAAGCAGCAGCCTGTTGGTAGCGGACAGTATGCCGCACTACCGGCCAGCAAACCTGTATTTCTGCATCCTACCTCAATTCTAAACACTGTATTTGAAGCCTCAAATATAATGCTCAGAAACGAAAAAAATATTTAAACAATTATTTTCTTATCTTACGGTTTTTTATGTTTTGTGTACCTAACATAACCTTTATCATTCTGACATCACAAAAACTTTTTCTGAACTTTGATGTGGACCACAACACAGTGGTCTGGCATTGGGCATATCATTATGTTATCGGCCCACAGTCCCAACCTGCATATCTAATGAGGGGAAGAGTAGCAAGGCTAGGGTATTTGAAGTGCTATATAAAATTTTCCGAGTGCAGTTGTGTGTCTAATCAAGGCAATTAGTGACAATGGAATTAATTAGTCTTTCTTTTAACAAGACCATTCCAGTTGTAGAGTGTCCCAAAACGCAACAGACCTAAGTTTCCTACATTCTCTGCAAGGCACCACATAATCACGTTTGTATATAAATTAGTGCTTAATTAAGAACTCTTGTTGACTACAAGGTTAAGACAACTCGCTCAGAACATTTCAGTGTATGATGTTTATATGTTTCAAGTTCTATGTTAATGGAGACAGTTAGGAAAATTACCTCGTGGAGTTGCGCGAGCTCTCGGCCATACTGCTGCTGACCCACGCCATCTCCTGCAGTCTGATTCCACGGGTCTTAGGTGCTGCACATGCATCGCATCGTGCGGGACTTTCATACTTGGTTCGGAACACTTAACTGCAATATCTTTACTTAAATACTGGAACCTTTTATTTAGTTAACCGAGTCTTCCCCGCATTCGCAGCACCCCTCTGTTAGATGATTTGATATACCCCAGAGTTTTAATTACTGTTGTAAGTTTTCGCGCCATTCTTGGCCCTTTTGTAGAGTAACGGCCGCTGGAAGGCATTGTGAGTCAGGTCCGCTTTAATTTGAATTTGTTACAATGCTAATGTATTCAATATAATTTACTTAATTAACCGAAACTTGTGAGTTCTCATTGTGTTGTATTTTGGGTCCTGGCCCTATCCAAAACGTCATCGATGCCTCAAGGAGGAATCCTTCATTTATAAGTTAAAGGTAATACTAAGGTGTGCTGGGGAGCGTAAATACCCTGGTTTTATATAACGGTTTCCTGGAAATTTGTACAGTATGCATCAGGGGATACAGCCACATGGTCGTTCAGCCCACGGTCATGAGAACTGTGATTTCATGCTCACCCAGTGAGCTGGCGCCCATTCAATTCTAAATAGGAATATTGTGTAATATTCTGACTTTTTCTTAACATAGTTGCAAATCTATATCTGTGTCACTATCCCCGACCCCTCAGGTAACATCTAAGGGCTTGCCCAACTAGGTGTGGCAAAAAAAATGTGTAACAAACACGTGATTGCAAATCCGGGGAAGAGAGGACATTCGGATTTAAGATTCTCCATTTGTGCTGCTTGACCAGGAAGAACATGGTCCATGCTGCCATTTTGTGACATAGGTCAGGCCCAAAGCAGGACATTAGACTCTGAAACCACAGCCGACAGCTCATCAAGTACGCACGATTTCGGGTGACCACGATGCGGTAAACAGCCGGACCAGGCGATACGCTCCAAATGCGTAAGGAGCCAGCGAACGGTAAATACAGCTGCCTTCTAGTAAGATGTTGCATGATGACAACTAAAGACTGGGTTATTGCGTTGTGTGACATAAAAAATACTGTTGATATATGGAGTACAATTCAACTGTTCCACTCACAGGTCGAAAGTGTGATCATTGTGAAAAACCTAGAACACCTGATCCCTTCGACAAATATAACATTTGCGCAGGGATATGCAGATGCCCACCGACCGAATATGATGCATAATTCCTGCCTCCACTCGCTTTCACAGCCGTCGCCTACCGCTGTGCGCAATCTACATGTGCGATAGTTGGCACACGCTCCTTGCGCTGTGTTGCATGCCAACACATAATACACACAAGTTGCTTACACCACACAGAATGGATTACCTTGCGAAACCATCAGTTCCAGTGCTTGCAATGCATGGAACAGTAGACAACAAGCCAGTCAGAACACCCAGGCAATGACCTTAAGCAAGAAACCAGTGAGTACCCAAACAACAACCAGGGTTCAATGTGTCGGACAGTATATTGTGTGAACTCCGAAAAGATGTGCATATAATGCAAAGAGTGTAACACAAGTTGTCACCCCACATGTGTGTCCGCGGGGGAATGACAGGTGGTCCACTAGGGAACGTTCAAATTTAAACAGTATCAACAAAATACGCAGCCCAATACAGATTACAAAACCAACAAACCCAGTGAATGGAACTCGTGCCACCCATGCCCACAGGGAAGGGAATGAAAGGAGTCGGCGGGACACAGTTCGAAACACCAGGACCAATAGCCCCCGAGTACAGGACAAGCCTAACCAGGCAGAAAATCGTGACACCCGCCAAAATACAGACACTCCCAAATTTTCCCGACCGGAATGCTGAGGGGGCACGTTCCTCAAAAAGTGCACTACCAGATTACAATGGTACGGGGTTAGCGAGGAAGAGTGGCAGAGTGTTATCGGGAACCAACTACTAGGTGAAGCGAAATCATGGTGGGTGTCCGCCACAGAATACGACATGTCCTGGGGACAATTCGTACACAAATTTACGGCCAGATATGCTAATATGTATACTACGTTAAAACAACCGGTCACCCTGTTTACTGATTAACAAGGTGCCACCAAAGACTTGGAGATATTCATAAGCCGAATGTTCAGCCTAGCTGACAGACATTATCCAGATCTCCCAGAGGAAGACATGCTCGAAACGATTGTGGAAATTGTGAGACACGNCTAGCTGACAGACATTATCCAGATCTCCCAGAGGAAGACATGCTCGAAACGATTGTGGAAATTGTGAGACACGAATACTGACCGGCCTTACAGCCCATGATGTTCAACGGAACCGAACATTTTCTAAGAACAGCCGTGGGTGTAGCGCGAGACACGGAGAAGCACATGCCGGCAAATTTTAATGCACGTTGTACAGACGGATGGGCAGATACGCGGACCAATACTGTGAACGCCCGGACGTCCGAAGGGAAGAGTTTCATAAGGGATAATCCCTAAATCTAGGATGTCAATAGTGAGAAGGGCCCACCAAAACTGACTCGGTGTCGCGTATATGTAAGGACGAATAATACCATTGGCAAAAAATTTGCACGATCTTGGCGAGTGAACCGCAGGGAAACGACAAAGTCGAGTAGGGCAAATTGGAGCTGCCCTCTCCACCATTGTCGCAACAGGAATTCCCGAAAATACAAATAAAAAACAGATGCACCGTTACCTAGGCNGAAACGACAAAGTCGAGTAGGGCAAATTGGAGCTGCCCTCTCCACCATTGTCGCAACAGGAATTCCCGAAAATACTAATAAAAAACAGATGCACCGTTACCTAGGCCAGGTTAGCTGAGCCAATGGTCAGCTGATCAAAATACCCATATGCTTGGATGAGTGGAATATCATCGTCTTAATCGATAGGGCCATGTCGCATAACTTCGTGCGGGTGGAATAAATAGGCCAACAGCTTATCACAAGAGACAAACAAATCGTACAATTAACCATATTGAATGGGACCAGCGAATGTTTGGGTAAAGTCCAAGTGGAAATACATATTCGTGACTGTTCTATGGACATCATCGCCCTCGTCTCTGACAAGAAACGAGAGGACCTGAGTATAGGGGTTCTGTGTCTTAGACAACACAAAACCATTATTGAAATCGCCATGGATTGCATTCACTTCGGTTTTACCGAACAGCGAACATTGTACTACCTTGGGCATTGCAGATAAAATAGCGAAAAATATATCCAACTAGACACGTTCGACCACGAAGTACCCGCGGAATATAGGGACGCGATCCAATGAGGCCTGACCAAACAATTGGACATATTTGCCATGGCAGACCCCCTTAAAAGAACAAGCATGGCAGAACACGCGATAGCGCTTGCTAAAGTTGAAACTTTCTGGTCTGCCACTCGTGTTTATTTTCTTATCACCTAAGGATCATTAATCAACAAATCGAGGAAATAATTAGGGATTGGGTAATAGAACATCCCTTGGAAAGCAATTACAACTCAGCTATCTCTTGGGCCCCCAAGAAAGATGGGAACTGGAGAATTGTGTGGACTTCCACCCACCCAACCAAGTGACATAGAGTGCACCCCCGCCCTTATTCAGTATTAACTCTGCACTTAACTTATTAGGGGATGCCAAGATTTTAACTTCCCTTGATATGAGAAGCGGCTATACAACCCGAAGACAGTCACAAGACCGCATTCACAGAGCTCCCAATGGCCGCCGATTTAATTTTGCTCATGAATTTTGAACTGAAATACGTCCCCTCCACATTTCAGAGCATGATGGTTCGGGCCTTGGATGGGCTGTTAGGGGTGTGTATGAATGCATACCTAGACGACGTAGTGATTTGATAAAATACGTGGAAAGAACACGTACATTTATTCCTTGTCATGGAGCTACTGGCTATCAATGGGTCAGCGTGTGCCATCGGAAAATGTCATATATAGGGAAAACATGTCTTCAATACCCTGGCCACATGGTCGACGCCGATGGTATCCAGCCCAACCACGAACAATTGAGGCTAATTCAAGACTACCCCGCACCCAATGCCTGCGAAAACTTTCGGGAATATAAACTGGTTAAGGAGCTACATACAAGACTTCGCCACAATAACAGCACCACTAATCGCCCTGTTGTAAACACAATGGCATTTGCAATGGAAATACGATGCCCAAAACGTAATTGAATAAATCAAACACAGATTCCAACAGTGCGGCAAACTATCATGTTTATACCCCCAGAGGCATTTATTTATGCAAACAGATGCCAGTCAAGATGGGCTTGGCGCCGTTCTATTTCAGTACTATGGTGATGGGTAACGCAGAGCCATAGACTACAGCAGAACAAAGTTTGCCCCATGAAAACGCAACTTCAACATGAAAGAAATAGCATGCAATAAAACGCTACTGCCAAAACCTAGGGTACCAACGATTTGAATTGAGGACCGACAATTCATGTTAATGCGTCTGCATAAAATGCACACTGTCCACAGCATGCTCATGCAGTGGCCCATGTTATTACAGGCCTATGATTTCGTAGTGGAAAACATTCTGGGCGAAGAGAACCAACTAGCAGATGCCATTTCCCGTGCACCCTGTACAACCGAAATAGCACATGACGAAGACGAGTGGGAAGTCCTACTCCCACCAGACAGTTCACCGGTTACTAGGCTACAGCATGCCACTGTAGGCAAAAGTAATGCCACCCAAAGCCTAACAAGTGATGCATAATACGAACGAGTACTAACTACACAACAACTGTCCACAGTGTGCCAGAGAACAGCTGGCCAACTGGTGCGTGGTCGATAACCGCCTGGAGCCCTTGCCCGCACTGTGAAGAGGGGAACTGGATAATGTACGGGCCGGAGGAGGGACAAATGTTTGTCCTGGAACACTCTCACGCTAGCCACCTGGTGGGACACCTGGAAGCCGCGCAAACAAAGCGAAATATACTTGCCCACTATTTCTACCCAGGGCTCACCCGACAAGGCGGGGATTTGTAGGTGGCTGCAAAACATGTAACCACCAGAAAATATGTTACACCGATGGCGTTACTCAACAGCAACCCCTCCTACCAGAGAAACCCTTTGTGACCATCGCCTAGGACCTAATGGACCATATCCCCGTGCCCCAAAAAGGATGAGATTTTTATTGGTGGTGATGGATTTGTACACCAGGTGGTTTGAGGCTTATCCCCTCCTGAGAAGTGTGGAGTTTTTGCATCGAGTTTATGCATCGTACTCGTAACGTCAATTATTTCTTCGCCCGCTGGGTTTACTCAAAGGTTATCATCTCCGATAATGGACCACAGTTCAGGGTAAAGCGATAGNTTATTTCTTCGCCCGCTGGGTTTACTCAAAGGTTATCATCTCCGATAATGGACCACAGTTCAGGGTAAAGCGATAGCAGAAACTCTGCATCAAGTGGTGGGCAGTACACCTGTGTTACCACCACATGGTGGGGGTACGGTTAGGGTGTCTTCGAAGGAACCAAGAGTTCAAGACACAGTTCTGCCATCTGGTGGGGGATGACCACACTACCTGTGTCATGCATGTCCCAGAGATACTGTTCTGCCTGAGAAACCGACAGAACNCAATCCCACAGAACGAAGGAACCAAGAGTTCAAGACACAGTTCTGGCTTCTGGTGGGGGATGACCACACTACCTGGGTCATGCATGTCACAGAGATACTGTTCTGCCTATCTTTGGCTGTCTTGCTTCGGTGACCGGTGAGCGGACCACAATTACTATATGGACATTGTATGGTACTATCCGGGGAATATGCATACCCACAACCGACGACAAACTCAGGACCCTCAGAAACAGAGACACGAGAAGGGAACCGNTCCGGGGAATATGCATACCCACAACCGACGACAAACTCAGGACCCTCAGAAACAGAGACACGAGAAGGGAACCGTTGGCAGAGGTTCGAACAGGCCAGGGAACGGCACAACATTTCTATGAAAAAAAAATCAGCAGTTGGCCGCCNGTTGGCAGAGGTTCGAACAGGCCAGGGAACGGCACAACATTTCTATGAAAAAAAAATCAGCAGTTGGCCGCCCACACCAATTTTTTACAGAGTTCGCCCACTGCTGGAGTGAACCCCACACATTGTTGCGAAGAATCGGGAAGACTGACTACATCATCCAGATGGGTGAGAGAAGGCAAGTTAAGTTTCATCACGACGACCCNTCGGGAAGACTGACTACATCATCCAGATGGGTGAGAGAAGGCAAGTTAAGTTTCATCACGACGACCCAAGGGCCACGCCAGAGGTGCCAACATCGGGTGCTGCAGCACCCCAAGGTAACACCAGTCAGAGACAACCCACCTAAGTATTCCCGGCCGATACGGGATGGCAATCACCGGCATCAGGCATGTGCAGACTACCAGGTTCACCAACACAGACTGCCTCAACGACAACTGGGTTGTTAGTTGCCATGGTGATGCCACGAGCCATGGGGATGTTTGACTAGACTGAGAGCACCCAGAATGGCGACCGACCTTAAGATGGTGCAGCGCCCAGCGCCGCGACATCGGAGGCCCACTGGGTCACAAACGCACCCCAAGGTGTCCCGTTCCAGACTGGCAGGTAACACGACTCATAGGTGGCCAGGTCCAGTTCCGGGTCGGGCATCTCCTCGATGGGTCGCCATACCGCTCTCAACGGCATCGACGACAGCCACAGATGTACTGCAGCAACAGTAGTAGCACTGGCAGTGTCCCGATGGTGGCAGGGCCCCCAACCTGTTGAAAAAAAATGTAAAACAAGGAGACTAACTCCGCCGAACCTGTAAGATCTCATTTGCCAAGGGTAAGTTAAATCAACACCAGTTGGCGTGCAACTCTGCAGCAGGGCGATCCTGCTCTGTACTGCTCATCCCGATAATACACCTGCTTTCATGGCCGAGGCGCCGCTCAATCACCTGCTCCACCACGCCACTTTCAGCCTCCCCTGCCTGCCATGAGAGTGGTCTCCTGGAGGGGAGGGCATTTGACATGGACCACTCCTTTGTGGTCTAGCATGGCCACTGTTATCATGTCATCGGCCCACGGTCGCTACGTGCATATTAAATGTGGTGAAGTGTAGCAAGGCAAGGGTAAACAAAGTGCTATATATAATTTTCCGAGTGCAATTGTGTGTTTATTCAAGCCAATTAATGACATGGGAAATAATAAGTCTTTCTTTAAACCTGACTGTTGCGGTCAGAGTGCCCCAAAACTTAACAGACATAAATTTNCATGGGAAATAATAAGTCTTTCTTTAAACCTGACTGTTGCGGTCAGAGTGCCCCAAAACTTAACAGACATAAATTTCCCACATGCTCTGCAGTGCACCAGATAATCATGTTGCATAATTCAGAACTCTTAACTGTCTACAAGATTANAAATTTCCCACATGCTCTGCAGTGCACCAGATAATCATGTTGCATAATTCAGAACTCTTAACTGTCTACAAGATTAAGGAAACTAATTCAGAATGTTTCAGTGTTTTATGTGTATTTGTACCAAGTTCTATTTTAATGAGGTCAGTTAAGAAAATTGCCTCGCGGAGTGGCGCGAGTTCTTGGCCATGCCGCTGCAGNTGAGGTCAGTTAAGAAAATTGCCTCGCGGAGTGGCGCGAGTTCTTGGCCATGCCGCTGCAGACCTGTGCCATCTCCGGTAGTCTGATTCCACGCATCTTATGTGCTGCACGTGCATCGCATTGTGGGGGACTTTCATACTTTGTTCGGAACACTTAACTGCAATATCTTTACTTAAATACTGGAACCTTTTGTTTAGTTACCCGAGTCTTCCCCANTTTGTTCGGAACACTTAACTGCAATATCTTTACTTAAATACTGGAACCTTTTGTTTAGTTACCCGAGTCTTCCCCACGTTCGCAGCACCCCTCTGTAAGCTGATTGGATCGACCCCAGTGTTTTAATTACTCTTGTAAATTTTAGCGNCCCCACGTTCGCAGCACCCCTCTGTAAGCTGATTGGATCGACCCCAGTGTTTTAATTACTCTTGTAAATTTTAGCGCCATTCTTGGCCCTTTTGTACAGTAATGGCCGCTGGAAGACCTTGTGAGTCAGGTCCGCTTTAATTTATATTTCCTGCACGTTACAGTATTCAATATAATTAACTTAATTAAACGAAACTTGTGAGTTCTTATTGTGTCGTATTTTGGACCCTGGCCCTATCNGTATTCAATATAATTAACTTAATTAAACGAAACTTGTGAGTTCTTATTGTGTCGTATTTTGGACCCTGGCCCTATCCAGGACGTCATCGACGCCTCAAGGAGGCATCCTTCATTTGTAAGATAAAAGGTAATACTAAGGCGTTCTGGGGAGCCTGGATACCATGGCTATATATTACGTTTTCCTGTTAATTTATAGAGTATGTGTCAGAGGATACAGCCACATGTTCGTTCAGCCCACGATCCTGAGAATTGTGATTTCNTATGTGTCAGAGGATACAGCCACATGTTCGTTCAGCCCACGATCCTGAGAATTGTGATTTCGTGCTCACCATGTGAGCTGGCACCCATTATATTCTAAAAAGGTATATTGTGTAATGCTCTGACTTTTTCTTAATATAGTTGCCAGACGACGTCCGTATCACTATCGCCAGCCGCTCAGATAACATTAACTTAAATTTTAAAATGTAACAACTGTACATAAGCTGAAAACATAGTTTTCAAAGTTTTAAAAACATTTTATACCTGTGTTGAGATTAAATATAGCGAAAAAATATCTAATTAGAGCTTAAGAATTGGTTTTATTTCTCAAAAACTGTTTTATTTCTGTTTATTTAACGGGAAAGATTATAAAAGAAACTCAGCTTACTTGCGTAAACCATGTAGGCCTATTTAGTAACAATTTTGTGGACACAGTCTCGTATTTTTTTTATAACGTCGATCTTCGTAACTTAGAATAAAAGGGGATGGGCAAATACGTATGCAAGATCATCCTTAAAAAACATTTCTATAAACATGTATTTTGATGTCTGGAAAGTAAAAATTTAATTGCTTTTTAACTTAAATTGTTAGGCTTATGAAATCTAACTAGCGACAAATCGAAACATCTTAAATTAANAATTGAATTGCTTTTTAACTTAAATTGTTAGGCTTATGAAATCTAACTAGCGACAAATCGAAACATCTTAAATTTATTAGAAATTGTAATGTTTTAAAAATACCCTATAGTATAAACAGAATTTTTTGCAAGAGGGTCTGTGAGCCCAACCAAATATTTGAATGTTTGATTTTCATGGTTTAATATCGTGACATATTATTATTTAGGCATGCAATGTGCATATAGCTTTAATATTATAACTGTGCTCTTAAAACGAATATTACAAATTCTATTAAATTTATAAAACAAAACCTATATCAAATGCCATATGTTAGGCTTTTTTTTTGAATGTATAAACTTAAAAAATTTAAAATGTATATCCCATGGTAAAACTTTTGTAAAAATATTTATATAGCCTTTATTATTATAAAATACAATAACATAGTTTTTTATGAACACGTCTATATCACACATATAGGGGAAACATAAACCCCTTAAATATAATCACATGCGTCGAAATGGTTTTCACAAACAAAAATAACTGATTTTGATGAAAAATCTTCAATGTCTCGCCTAAAGGCGTTAAACCACATATTTCTGTTTGTTTCTTTATTTTTAATCAACGAATATTATATCAGGTGTTTCGCGAGATGAGCTAGAAGACTGCTTTAAAAATAAACTATTTAAGTGATATTGGTATATTTGACTTTTTATTTTCTCCTTCCATTACCTCAGACAATTTCTATTTAACCAAATATGCATCACTGTTTAAGTAAATAAACGTGGCGGACAAGGTTGTATCTGACTTGTGATGTCACGGTATGAGCAGTTGCGACAGTCGCGTTTTGGCGGGTGTTTCAAAAGTAATACTTTCAATCAATCATATTTTTTCAAAACTAATTATAAAATCGTGATACTTTGTAAATACATTTTTAACATATAAATTATTGAAAACCAAATGGCTGAAAAAAAAATATGCACGTTGATATTGTTTTGATTGGCTATTTGCAGATTTACAAAAAGTGTCTGACATCTGGTGGTGAGATTTTGTACTAGTTAAGACAGCATAAACGCACTACATTCCGCAAAACTTTAGTTGGAAATTATGTATGGACGGAGTATTTCAATGAAAGTAATCATTCGTNATACATTTTTAACATATAAATTATTGAAAACCAAATGGCTGAAAAAAAATATGCACGTTGATATTGTTTTGATTGACTATTTGCAGATTTACAAAAATTNAAAAAGTGGCTGACATCTGGTGGTGAGATTTTGTACTAGTTAAGACAGCATAAAACGCACTACATTCCGCAAAACTTTAGTTGGAAATTATGTATGGACGGAGTATTTCAATGAAAGTAATCATTCGTTGTGTCACTTAACCATAGAACAGTGATATGTTGTAGGGTATGATATATTCCCAATATTTCTCCATGTCATTAAATGAGAGGGAGAAATATTTGGGAAATGATGATTTGATTGATTTTACATAACATAAAGCGACAGTCAACATATATTGCCCAGTCTGTTAACAATCTAATGAAGTAGTATTGTGACTCCTACAGTTTCTAGGCCCACCCAAACTGTGTGAGCGGGGATATTTAATGCTTGTGTTNATGAAGTAGTATTGTGACTCCTACAGTTTCTAGGCCCACCCAAACTGTGTGAGCGGGGATATTTAATGCTTGTGTTGGTTTTGGGTGGTGCCATTTGTCGGTCCTGTCATTTTTGGACTTTAAAAACTCTAATAAGACATTTATTAATTTTGCCAGTTTTTTTTTGTTTTTACTTATTCGTTATGGTGGCTGGTGCTCTTTCAGTAATTGTTTTTGGCATTGAGACGCACTANTTAACAATCTCATGAAGTAGTATTGTGACTCCTACAGTTTCTAGGCCCACCCAAACTGTGTGAGCGGGGATATTTTATGCTTGTGTTGGTTTTGGGTGGTGGGTAAACAGCCAGGACAGTAAAAACCTAAAATTTTTGAGAAATAAGACATTTATTAATTTTGCCAGTTTTTTTTGTTTTTACTTATTCGTTATGGTGGCTGGTGCTCTTTCAGTAATTGTTTTTGGCATTGAGACGCACTAGCACGAATGTCAATTCTCTGTATATATTATGCATCATGATAGAAGAGTGGGCTCTGAAGATCAGAGGAATTTAGAGGTAAAATGCGTTAAATTTATGAGAAAAAAAATTACATGGGCTGACTAAGTTCGGAATTCCAGTAAGCCAGTCAAGCTGCTCCCTTGGTGTGAGGAGGTCGCCCCGCACTCTCCCGCATTCACTGTCGCTTCATTGAAGGTTGTTTGTAGCTGTACNTCTCCCTTGGTGTGAGGAGGTCGCCCCGCACTCTCCCGCATTCACTGTCGCTTCATTGAAGGTTGTTTGTAGCTGTACTAGCGAAGTGCTGCGGGGTTGGGTGCGAGCTATCTCCTTATTCCAGCACAGCGCGAAGAAGTATATATTCAGTTAGAAGAGGACTGCAAGTTCGGCAATTCCTACTCCGGGTTATTTTTAGAATTCGGAAAACAGTAATATTGTATACCCAGGGCCAATTTTACATAGTGGTTCAAGCGGCAGGCCTTTCCTACCTGCGTTTCCGGTAGAAGGAAGCAGGGAGAGAGGCCAGTTTGAGGGGGACTATTTTTTAATAGTTTAGCCAGGCCTTAAACTTTCATATTAAGTTTTTCCCTTTCCCAGGACCCCTTAGGGGGTGTTCCGAGCGCCATGGCAGACTCTCTGTAGCCCGTCTATGACATTCAGCCGAAAGAAGGCGCGAAGAAGCGCAAGGTCGCTGTCACACTTGCCCCAGCAAACCCCTCCACCACAGCCCATGGCAATGGACGCTGATTCGCCGGCTGCTCCAGCCAATCAGAATGCCTAGCCACCTCCACCAGTTGCAAAGCGCCCTGANACGCTGATTCGCCGGCTGCTCCAGCCAATCAGAATGCCTAGCCACCTCCACCAGTTGCAAAGCGCCCTGACCTGCGCCCAATCACAGTGTATCACACTCAAGAGTGTGATTACACTACAGTTGTGTGCCTCTTCCGCANGCCCAATCACAGTGTATCACACTCAAGAGTGTGATTACACTACAGTTGTGTGCCTCTTCCGCACACACCTACTGGAGCCAACTGTAAATCAGGTGGTTCTCCAGTGTGTGCAGTATTTGCCTAAGTCGCACGACAATTATAGGTCCGCCATCNGCCAACTGTAAATCAGGTGGTTCTCCAGTGTGTGCAGTATTTGCCTAAGTCGCACGACAATTATAGGTCCGCCATCAGCATACTGGAGTCATTAAAGGTTGGCTTCAATGTGCTCACCCCTCACAATGAATTGCCACTGAAAGCGGCTATTAAAGGCTTGGAGTAATCCCTGCCAGTAGAATTCATTCGAGAAGAGCTCGAGGCCCTCGGTTTCCACCCAACCAACATCCACCCCAAGCTCTCCCTTCGTGCCAGGCAGCCTCTGCACATGTTTGTTGTAGAGCTGCCTAACAGCGAGCACTCTCNCACCCCAAGCTCTCCCTTCGTGCCAGGCAGCCTCTGCACATGTTTGTTGTAGAGCTGCCTAACAGCGAGCACTCTCGTACCATTCACCAGATCCGCGGCCTGTGCGGTCTGGTAGTTCGCGTTGAAGACTTCCAGCGTCCTGAAGGGCCTGCNTACCATTCACCAGATCCGCGGCCTGTGCGGTCTGGTAGTTCGCGTTGAAGACTTCCAGCGTCCTGAAGGGCCTGCGCAGTACAGTAACTGCCAGCACTTCGGACACTCGAGCAGGGTGTGCCTGGTCGCAGCTCGCAGCCGCCTCTGCGGCCAGGCACACCGCACTGTAGATTGCTCCTTGCCAGACAAGGACGTCAGGTCTCTTAGACGTTGTGTGGGTTGTGGAAGCAACTACGCAGCAAACTTCCAAGGGTGCACCGCCTATAAGACGGAGAAGTGGCGCTTCCTGNAAGGGTGCACCACCTATAAGACGGAGAAGTGGCGCTTCCTGCTTGCCGAGGAATGCAAAAAGCGTCAGCAGCTGCCACAGCTCCCTCCTCCACCTCCTGGGATGCAGTATAGGGCTCCTCCTGCCTCCTGGGCAAAGCCAGCTCCTGAAAAGTGGAACACTGTTCAGGGTCGTGGCCCCAGACGCACTCAAGTGNTCCTGCCTCCTGGGCAAAGCCAGCTCCTGAAAAGTGGAACACTGTTCAGGGTCGTGGCCCCAGACGCACTCAAGTGCAAAATTCCGTGCCCACCTATGCCCAAGGCCTCCCTGTGCCAACCTATAAGCCTTATAGTGTGTTGGGGTACAATGAGTTGGACTTTCCAGCTATCGCCAACAATCCGCGCACTAGGCGCCAAGTGTATGTGCCTCCCACTCCGAACAAGGGAATGGGGAGCCACCAAACTCGTCGCAAGGTGAGGAAATATCCTCCGCAGCAGACTGTCGCTCGCGAGCAGCTGCCAGCTGCCCAGCCCCCTCCCGCGGCACCTGCTGTAGCTATGGTAACACCCAATCAGGCGTCGACCAATGAGAGGCCAGTTTCCGTCGCGGACAACGCCAGACCGGCCAGTTCGGGAACTAATCCCATCGCCCCTGCTGTCGTCTCCACGCCGACTTTATTTAATTTAATTAAGTCGTTCCCTTTGGCTCAAGGCAATCCAGCACTCGTAGAGATGCTGGAGAGCCTTTTCACACTTCTATCCATCTGGACGGACCCAGCTCGAGGGTAGGATGAAAAATGTCAGGCACTCCTGGGTTTCACTCTCATGATGGTTCCCAAGCCCGTTAATGTGTGTTAGAGGGCAGAATGCCAGCCTGACCTCTCATAGTTTTGAAGTTATTAAATGTATTGCTTATTGGAATGCTCGAGCGGTTTGCAATAAGAAACACGAGCTGATAGATTTCATTTCTCGGCACCAGGTTCCTATTTTTGCTATTAATGAAACGCATTTGCACCCACAAATTAGATTTACAATTCCGGGACTTAAATGTTATCTTTCAGATAAGGACCAGTAAGGTGGCGGAGTTTAAATTTGAATACACCATACTATTGTATGCTCTCCAGCTAAATTGCTTGAACTAGATAAACTAGAAGCAGTGGCAATTAAAGCAAAGCTAGGAATTCAACATGTTTCAATTTATTCTGTTTACTGCCCACCAGGAAGCAATCTTTTCGCGCAGATTTAATAGAATTAATAAATTCTTCACCTGTTTTACTCGNTGTTTACTGCCCACCAGGAAGCAATCTTTTCGCGCAGATTTAATAGAATTAATAAATTCTTCACCTGTTTTACTCGCTGTCGGTGATTTCAATGCAAAACATCCTGCTTGGGGCTGTCTCGCACATACAGCCAACGAGATTAGTTTATTTAGACATCAGGAGCAACACAATTATTGTGTTGATGCGCCCAGCGAACTTACTTTTCAGCCAACAATGAATCAGAGGCCTGATGTATACTAGATATGGTCCTTAATAAATTCCTTCAGATGACCTTAGAATTTGAAGTACTCCACGAGTTGGCTTCGGACCATTATCCTGTCCGCATATTGTTCAGTGATGTCGAAACTGACAACATGANAAGTACTCCACGAGTTGGCTTCGGACCATTATCCTGTCCGCATATTGTTCAGTGATGTCGAAACTGACAACATGATAATTAGTAAAGTTAAATACTATAACGCGAACCGGCCCGGCTTTAAGGAATACCTGTACGAGACAATAAATCTGCCAGCTCTTGTAAGTACCCCCGAGGAATTAGACTTTGCTGTAATTCATTTCACAGAGATAAATCAGACGGGAATTGCTATTGTTGTCCCGGAAAAAAAAAACCCGCAGACTCATGCAGATACACTGCCTGAGCATATCAGGGAGTTGATCTCGCGAAAAAATAAGCTGCGCAGGCGCTATTCCCTCTTTCGTACTGCGCTCGTTAAAGCCCAGATTAACGAGCTTNCTCGCGAAAAAATAAGCTGCGCAGGCGCTATTCCCTCTTTCGTACTGCGCTCGTTAAAGCCCAGATTAACGAGCTCAGACAGAGAATTGACACTGATATTAGAACCTGGCAAATTGAAATATGGAATGATAAATTATCCCATTTAAGCCCCTNAGACAGAGAATTGACACTGATATTAGAACCTGGCAAATTGAAATATGGAATGATAAATTATCCCATTTAAGCCCCTCAGATAATAGTCTGTGGCGCATGACAAAGGCATTTACAAAGAAAAGCGACCCTATCCCGCCTCTTCAAGGCACTACAGACACGGCCTACACGCCCCAGCAAAAAGCTGAGGCTATGGCCGCACATTTAAAATAAGCTTTCCAGCCCAATGCTCTTCCCTCTGATCCAGAATTTGAGGCTCACATTAATAGTGACCTTCGAGTGCGTTTTCAGCAGCCTTCAGCTGCTGAGCCAGAACCCACGCATGCCGACGAGGTAAAAATAACTATTAAACGAATGAAGCCACATAAAGCATCCGGGTTCGACTACCTGGAGGCTATAGTTCTCAAGAAACTGCCAGACAGTATACTTGATGCCATAGCCGAGTGCATTCATGTGAGTTTTAATCTCGTACACTTCCCTACCTCTTGGAAATGTGCCTGAGTTATTGTATTTCCCAAACCGGGTAAAGGCCCGATACAATTGCAGAACTACTGTCCTATTAGTCTCCTCAGTTCGCTTTCTAAGATTCACGAGCGTGTTTTATTGCGGCGCCTTGAAAATCACATTCTCGAATCTAATATTTTTTCTAATAAGCAGTTTGGCTTTAGGAAAGCTTATTCNTGCGGCGCCTTGAAAATCACATTCTCGAATCTAATATTTTTTCTAATAAGCAGTTTGGCTTTAGGAAAGCTTATTGTACCGTACATCAGTTCGCAAGATTATCCGAGCACATAACTAAAACTTTCAATTTGTGTCATTACACTGTCGCTGTATTTTTAGATGTCGAAAAGGCATTTGACAGGATTTTCCATGCAGGGTTACTGTATAAATGGTATGAGAACATCTTCCCCGATTGCTACATTAAATTATTAGCTTCATATTTATATAGNTCTAATATTTTTTCTAATAAGCAGTTTGGCTTTAGGAAAGCTTATTCTACCGTACATCAGTTCGTAAGATTATCCTAGCACATAACTAAAACTTTCAATTTGTGTCATTACACTGTCGCTGTATTTTTAGATGTCGAAAAGGCATTTGACAGGATTTTCCATGCAGGGTTACTGTATAA
Source organism: Clitarchus hookeri (assembly GCA_002778355.1). Classification (NCBI taxonomy): domain Eukaryota; kingdom Metazoa; phylum Arthropoda; class Insecta; order Phasmatodea; family Phasmatidae; genus Clitarchus; species Clitarchus hookeri. The sequence goes on from NQII01006747.1 coordinate 33,450, forward strand.
ATGGTATGAGAACATCTTCCCCGTTTGCTACATTAAATTATTAGCTTCGTATTTATATAGGCGCTAGTTAACAGTATCAAATGATGAAGCGACCTCAGAAAAGAAAATAATTAGGGCTGGTGTCCCCCAGGGTAGCATATTAAGTCCAGTATTTGACGTGCACTCGGTATGTCCCTTGTCGAAGGGAGACGTTTGGGCGCGCGGTGTCCCTCGAGCTGTGAAAGTGCCGGCCGCCAGCTCAGTGTTGAGCAATGAGATCCGGTAGTGGGTAACCACCCTAGGAGACTCGAGGTAACACACCATCAGATAATAGGAAAATGCGAGCTGTATGGCCGCTGCACATGCCTGGATTAATGAACGCANGGATAATAGGAAAATGCGAGCTGTATGGCCGCTGCACATGCCTGGATTAATGAACGCACTATTGGGTATATGAAATATGATGATTTTATTGAATACTTAACCGAACAGACATGTGGTGACCGCGTGGTCGTACAATATAACACACTAATGGATTACGATTAATTAAGGCGCGTGATGCTGCTCTCCCCTGGGTTCGATGTAACATAAAATACAAGTTATTTCGTGGATGATGTGATGCTACGATTACTGAGTGAGGTTGCATCCTGTGGGNCGATGTAACATAAAATACAAGTTATTTCGTGGATGATGTGATGCTACGATTACTGAGTGAGGTTGCATCCTGTGGGGCTGGCACCTAGGTTCTTGTGAAGCGAGAGACTTACAACGTCCGCGTGCGTTGAAGTCATGAAGCGTACTAGGCTGAGAACTGCGCCGGCTCCCGCTACCTGAGCGCGGCCGACACTAAGCGGTGGAAAGATGAAACATAAAATGCTACTTAAAAAATGCTAATGAGATGTAAGAAAATTATATATCTTAGATTAATATAATCAAACACAATTACCCTATACAACTTACATAATAAAATACAATTACCCTTGCACAAATACACAACAAATCAGAGTTATATTAATATTAAATATTTGCATCGCAGCAGCCACTGTATTGCCAACTTAGTAATGTCACATGTCCCTGGCTGGCTGTGTATGTGATGACTGTCTTTAAACACGATAAATATGATATAAAAAATACTGAATAGATACACTGAACCAATAAAAATTATGATTAAATTATTAAGCTCTGAATAATTAATGATGATGATTTAATTAAAGACACTGGTGCAATTTACATACATGGAACAAATACACTTCATATTTATCACACTGAATAAATACATATAACACTGAATAAACTATACTGATGTACTCCGATCAATTATGTCGCCTGGTTCATGTCAGGTGTAGGGTGTGATATATTACAAATATTTCAGCNTACTGATGTACTCCGATCAATTATGTCGCCTGGTTCATGTCAGGTGTAGGGTGTGATATATTACAAATATTTCAGCATTTCCTAAAAGACGAGAGGGAGAAATATTAGGAATACGATGGTTTGATTGATTTTACGTAACTTAATGTTATAACTCAGAGACCACTAAATAGTTATAGCCAAATTTGGCAGGCCATTGAAATGCATGTTATTTTAATTTATTAGGCACTTATATTCCAAATGATGACCATACAAATANAATTTGGCAGGCCATTGAAATGCATGTTATTTTAATTTATTAGGCACTTATATTCCAAATGATGACCATACAAATATTTTTGGTTCATCTGGTATGTCTACCAAACCATTTGGCCAATTTCTACTAAACTTTGTATGCCAAAAGTAATTATTTTAATCGTCATGTATGCTTACACAACCACTTTTTTCCTCCATTTTGTAAGACATCGCCACATGACAATGAAGTTTTTGTATCATATATAGGGAAACGAAGTACCAATTCCTACTGTAACACATTTTAACAGAATAAGAAAGAAATGAAGAATTAGTATTAAATCACTAATGTGTTAAATAAAAATAAAGCCTGTGACCCAAATTCCTAGTGAAATAATAGCTTTAAATTTTGTTTACGCCTACGAATATATCATACGCCATTAAAGTTTAAAACANGCTTACACAACCACTTTTTTCCTCCATTTTGTAAGACATCGCCACATGACAATGAAGTTTTTGTATCATATATAGAGAAACGAAGTACCAATTCCTACTGTAACACATGTTAACAGAATAAGAAAGAAATGAAGAATTAGTATTATTAGTGATTACACAATTTATTTTTATTTCGGACACTGGGAAATTCCTAGTAAAATAATAGCTTTAAATTTTGTTTACGCCTACGAATATATCATACGCCATTAAAGTTTAAAACAATCCTCTCATTCTAATTTCAATATGTTATATAATAACACACATCATCAAAAAAAGATAAAATTATAAGAAAACAATTTTTATCAAATTGGGCATAAGGCCTTGCGCATATCTCGCAATATATTCCCCTTAATACACATCAGTACAAAATTCATTTATATATAGAATAGTTTCACTTTTATTCTTTTAAATCACCGGATCCTGGTAATAATTACGCCACTAAAGAGCTTTAAAATGTATACAATATAATCTGGTTGAAATAATTCAAAGATGCATAGTCTGCTGTCTTCCTTATGACCAAAATATAATGTGAACAAGTTCCTGTAGTAACAAACAATATCCATCGTATTTGCGTCTTTTAACTTTCAACATATCGACGAGCCATACAGTTCACTCCTCTTCAACCTCTTACAAAATGATGACAATCCCACACAAAGAACCAGAAAGAAGACTGTACACACAGTTCCAGCTGCGTATAGTCAAATTTACTGGACACTCAGCCTCTTGATAAAACGCGGCACTAGTACGTTGCGTCGTCACCAAAACTTCCTCAATCCGGCGCAACAGCGCTCCATTTTACCGTCAAGAAAGTACGGCGCAGACATTTTACTACCAAACACGCATCTTTGAAGCCATTTGTGAGGTAAGATCGAACATAGTCCCCACCCGGAAAGNGTCTTTTAACTTTCAACATATCGACGAGCCATACAGTTCACTCCTCTTCAACCTCTTACAAAATGATGACAATCCTACACAAAGAACCAGAAAGAAGACTGTAAACACAGTTCCAGCTGCGTATAGTCAAATTTACTGGACACTCAGCCTCTTGATAAAACGTGGCACTAGTACGTTGCGTCGTCACCAAAACTTCCTCAATCCGGCGCAACAGCGCTCAATTTTACCGTCAAGAAAGTACGGCACAGACATTTTACTACCAAACACGCATCTTTGAAGCCATTTGTGAGGTAAGATCGAACATAGTCCCCACCCGGAAAGAACATTTACCAACTTTAACAGGAGAGTGGTACACATCGTTATCAGGTAAGACTCTTAACACCACCCTGGTTTTTCCAAGTTATCTAAGGACATATTCATAATCATTTACAATAACATTTATCGTCTTCCAGCATTCGCCGACTACGCAAATAAAGGCGAAGAGCCTTTACATTTTCGCATTCGGTTCAAATCACAAAACAGCTCCGCAACATCGCTCGTAAGGCTTCGTTCCCGCTGTCAATTTCGAGAATATCCCGCCTAAACATAGACGGTATAAATCACCACTGTCCGCACACAATGTCTGTCTTAAACAGCTAACGCCGCCGCCACTTTTCATCACCGCTGAAACTCAGAGCAGGGGTGGTTCAGGCTCTTAACCACTTAACAGTTTTGTCATACAGAGGGTATTCTTTTCTGATCGGGGAAGGGTTGGGAGACCACCATACTTATTCGTAGTTGCGGAGGTTTCCCACCGCATCTATATTAAGGAGCCCGCCTAGTTACCCCAGCAAGCTCGGTACAAACAGCTGACGAGCATCTCGCAGTGCAGCTCTCCTACGATGCAATGGTAGTTACTGCGCGTGCGCGCGAGCTACAGGCCCCTGTAAGAGCACACAGAAACTTATATACATACAAATACAGAGAGTTTCTAATTCTAGTTTATTATAATACAAAACACTCGTAAGGTAAATTACAAAATAACAATATCCAAGTGACGCCTATAACCGTCACACTAGCAAATTNAATACAAAACACTCGTAAGGTAAATTACAAAATAACAATATCCAAGTGACGCCTATAACCGTCACACTAGCAAATTTGGCACAAAAGAAGTAGTGTAGCAGTTTATGTAAACTAGCCTGTTTTAAATTGTTTAGGCGTTTATTTTAAAAATTGCCACCATAGAGCCAATTTATCTTGGTNTATGTAAACTAGCCTGTTTTAAATTGTTTAGGCGTTTATTTTAAAAATTGCCACCATAGAGCCAATTTATCTTGGACTGCTAAATCATTGAAACCAAGTAATTAATTCCATCTATACTTTGTATGCTGGCGGTATATATTGCAAATCATTTAAAGTGTGCATTAAAAGTATCTTTAGTCAACCATCTTNTATACTTTGTATGCTGGCGGTATATATTGCAAATCATTTAAAGTGTGCATTAAAAGTATCTTTAGTCAACCATCTTGTAAGATATCATCAAATTACCAATTAATTTTTTATATCATATCTCCGAAAAATCCAACAAACATCACCACATTTCTCATAGCCTAAATGTAGCACTACAGAAGGGAATTTAATGTTATATGTTTTGAGTGGGTCAGTAACTTGTTTTTAAATTGGCGTCAATATCGATATTTTGCGTGAGTATGAGTATTAGGAAAATGGGTCTTCGGAGTCAACTGGCTGCTGGCTGGAGACAAGGGACGAGTTGTGGCCATGTTGCATGAGGTCACACTGCAACCTCCTGCTCTGTACTTCCTCCAAGACGTCTGCTTTCTTGAATATAACCTCCTACTCAGTCATNGCGTCAATATCGATATTTTGCGTGAGTATGAGTATTAGGAAAATGGGTCTTCGGAGTCAACTGGCTGCTGGCTGGTGACAAGGGACGAGTTGTGGCCATCTTGCATGTGGTCACACTGCAACCTCCTGCTCTGTACTTCCTCCAAGACGTCTGCTTTCTTCTTATATTGGAGGATGAGTCAGTTTCCTAGTCAATGGCGGCCATATTGATCCATACTTCATGCTCTCGTATTCAACTTAGGTAGTTTTCTCAGAGTCCTGGGCTATAACGGTAAGGAAGAAGCAGGGGTGAATTACAAGAACGTATCTATGTGTAAGGTTTTCCCAAGAAATTGCATTCTATTCGGCTGGTTTTCTCAGAGTCCTACAAATTTTCTTATTGTCTCATTTCTTTCATGTCCTCACTTCNGGAGACAAGGGACGAGTTGTGGCCATCTTGCATGATGTCACACGGCAACCTCCTGCTCTGTACTTCCTCCCAGACGTCTGCCTTCTTGAATATAACCTCCTACTCAGTCATTCCTAGTCAATGGCGGCCATATTGATCCATACTTCATGCTCTCGTATTCAAATTAGGTAGTTTTCTCAGAGTCCTCCCGATATTGCCATTCCTTCTTCGTCCCCACTTAATGTTCTTGCATTCTATGTGTAAGGTTTTCCCAAGAACTTGCATTCTATTCGGCTGGTTTTCTCAGAGTCCTACAAATTTTCTTATTGTCTCATTTCTTTCATGTCCTCACTTCATGCTCCTGCATTTGTTATTCCTGGCCAACGACGACCATATTGCGTGTTCCTACTTCATGCTCTTGCATATCGTTTGGTGGTGGTTTTCTCAGAGTTGTCACGGTCGCTCTTTTTCCCCACTTCATGCTCTTGCATTGCTGGCCAACCACGACTATGTCCCTACTTGATGCACTTGCATTCCCTTCTTCTCAGATTCATTCCTTCCTTATTCCCACTTCTTGCGCTTGCATTCCAATTNAGCTGGTTTTCTCAGAGTCCTACAAATTTTCTTATTGTCTCATTTCTTTCATGTCCTCACTTCATGCTCCTGCATTTGTTATTCCTGGCCAACTACGACCATATTGCGTGTTCCTACTTCATGCTCTTGCATATCGTTTGGTGGTGGTTTTCTCAGAGTTGTCACGGTCGCTCTTTTTCCCCACTTCATGCTCTTGCATTGCTGGCCAACCACGACTATGTCCCTACTTGATGCACTTGCATTCCCTTCTTCTCAGATTCATTCCTTCCTTATTCCCACTTCTTGCGCTTGCATTCCAATTGGGGGAGGTTGTCTCCATGCTATCCCCCCCAGGATCCACCAGGGCACCACGCTCAACTCACGCACATGGTTTTGTCTATGCTATCTCTCCTGACCAAAGACGCCCATCTTGGTCCCTACTCCATGCTCTTAAATTCCTGTTTTCTCAAAGTCATTCCTTCCTTGTCCCCACTTCACGCTCTCTCATTCCAGGTGGGTGGAGGTTGTCTCCATGCCTCCCCCTCCCCTCAATTCATTGCCAGGATGCCAGGCTCACCTCACATGCGTGGCTTTCCCCATGCAGTCTGCCCAGTGTGTCCCCCACGCCCTACCACACACCACCACAGCTGCTGCGCCCTTGNCGTGGCTTTCCCCATGCAGTCTGCCCAGTGTGTCCCCCACGCCCTACCACACACCACCACAGCTGCTGCGCCCTTGACGTCAACCTAAGGTGAAGCAGACTATACACTGCATTTGGACCGGGACATGGACAGCACTCGCGCAGGGGAAACAGCTTCGTTATGTAACAACAAGTAGTAGATTAGTTAGTCACATTCACAGCAGCATGGTCGCTCTCACCACCACCCTCGCAGTGTTGCCATCACACTTATCCATACGCATGGCACAACCATGCAGACAGCTCCTGGGCTTGGGACCGGGGCAGTACACTCCACTAGCAAAAACACCACCGGGATTTGTTTTTCCTTCGATATAAACAAATCGTGTGTGAGTTTAAGGAAAAAGAAACACCAGCGGCGCCGCAATCATAGTGTACAGGCGGCGTACGACATAAAAAAAGGAAAAACGACCCACCTAAAAAAAAGTGGACAGAGGAATGTACAGACGGGCTACAGCAAAAGGGAGGAGTGCAATAGAGGAAGACGAAGAGAAAAGGAGGGGATAGCGCAATAACTAGTGAATAAAAGCAAGTACGATGCGATCACAATTTACTATAGTGCTGGTGTGATACGAATACCATTTCACATTTTCAACCCCAGGTCTGAGANTACGATGCGATCACAATTTACTATAGTGCTGGTGTGATACGAATACCATTTCACATTTTCAACCCCAGGTCTGAGACAAATCCCTTGCGCAAGTAGGTACGTGAATGATTGTAGAATGCAAAATAGTACACGTAATATGACATGTCGGTAACACGCCTGANGCAAGTAGGTACGTGAATGATTGTAGAATGCAAAATAGTACACGTAATATGACATGTCGGTAACACGCCTGACAATATAAGGATACCTCTTGCACGGGCTACAGCATGTTACGAGCAAGCATACATGACAAGATGAATATGACTCTTGCTNATATAAGGATACCTCTTGCACGGGCTACAGCATGTTACGAGCAAGCATACATGACAAGATGAATATGACTCTTGCTACAAGATATGATACGACCTTGTCACATGTTCTTACGCGTGCTCACTAACGTGAAACAGGATATACTGCTACCATCTCTCAACAACAGCATTTCTGTCAAGATGCATGTGGCTCTTGCATGTGCTATAGTATGCTGTTGGTTAAAAACACACACAATTAATTAATTCGTTGTACGTGTAGAGTTACATGGTGGAAGAGGGGAATGGAAGTTCTTAAGCTTCGATGACCCCCCGGCGAGGTACTGCCCCAATGTACGTCCCGAGTGTTGAATCACGTGTTAGGACAGTACTTGTGTGAGTCNAATTAATTAAGCAACATGCACATCTCAATCATGGTGGAAGAGGGGAATGGAAGTTCTTAAGCTTCGATGACCCCCGGGCGAGGTACTGCCTCAATGTACGTCCTGAGTGTTGAATGACGTGTTAAGGACAGTACTAGTGTGAGTTAGTCTTTACGTACATTGATGACGTGTGCATGTACAGTGACACGCTGGAGAAACACCTTAAACATTTTCGGACAGTGTTAGACGTGTTAAGGAAGGCTGGTCTGACGGTAAACCTAGAAAAAATTAGTTGGGGTCAACAACAAGTGCGAAATGTAGTGATTATTATTTCGGAGGACAATTTACGCACTCATCCTGAGAAAATTAAATGTGTAGTTAAATTTTCCACAACCAAAAAATTTAATAGGTGTAAAAAGATTTTTCGGAATAATTGCTTTTTTATAGAAGAGTTTTTTTTTCAAAAAAACGTTATTTTACATAAAATATTACACTAGTTGAAAAGAAAAAATAGTGCACCTTTTATGTTGAACGTGGAACAAGAAAACGTTTTTTAAAAATAANTTTCCACAACCAAAAAATTTAATAGGTGTAAAAAGATTTTTCGGAATAATTGCTTTTTTATAGAAGAGTTTTTTTCAAAAAAACGTTATTTTACATAAAACATTACACTAGTTGAAAAGAAAAAATAGTGCACCTTTTATGTTGAACGTGGAACAAGAAAACGTTTTTTAAAAATAAATGGAAGCTAATCATCATGTTGTGCATGTGTTCAATTTTTCTGAAGAATTGTTTTGCACTGTCGGGCATGTTCTGTGGCCGTCGGGGCGTGTTTGAATAAAATACGGTCATTTTATGCCGATAGCAAACGCCAGTAAATTANTCCACAACCAAAAAATTTAATAGGTGTAAAAAGATTTTTCGGAATAATTGCTTTTTTATAGAAGAGTTTTTTTTTTTCAAAAAAACGTTATTTTACATAAAACATTACACTAGTTGAAAAGAAAAAATAATGCACCTTTTATGTTGAACGTGGAACAAGAAAACGTTTTTTAAAAATAAATGGAAGCTAATCATCATGTTGTGCATGTGTTCAATTTTTCTGAAGAATTGTTTTGCACTGTCATGCATGTTCTGTGGCCGTCGGGGCGTGTTTGAATAAAATACGGTCATTTAATGCCGATAGCATACGCCAGTAAATTATTTACTCATGAAGAACGGAAATGTACTATTTATGAAAAAGAGTGTTTAAGTTGTATACAGGAAATAGAAAAGTTTTCAGAATATTTAGATCATACTCCGTTTACTTTATTTACGGATAACCAGCTGGTTGTTGAACTCACAAAAGCCAGCTGGTAGATTGGCACGGTGGTAAGTGCGCCTAGCTCGCTTTAAAGTTACCGTACAGCATATAAAGGGGGTCGATAGTTCTGTAGCAGATGTGCTGTCACGCATGTATTGCGAAGACGAGTTTGAGGCAGTGGAATATGGGGCCCCTGTAGTTAGTCAGTTGTTCGATTCAGTTTCCGCTGGTATAAATGTTTTGGAATTAAACACGTTGCAAATGTTCCCCAGTGCTTTTACTGATACAAAAGGACACCATAATTCTAACACGGAATGTACACACATATTGTCTGAAATCAAAGATGGATGTTCTTTTTACGTAGTTCACAAAGGATCTTTAGGAAAATGGACAAAAAGAGGCAAATTCAAAGTTATTTTACCTAAAAAAACTAAGGGCAATGGTTTTTGAAAAATTAACATGAATCCTCTTGTGGGGGACATGTAGGACGGATAAAATAATCACCAGTGTGTTAGAACTTTTACGTGTCCAGGGGTTCGCAACAATCTGGAAAATTGGGTCAAGTGTTGCGATGCGTGCCAGCATGCAAAAACGAAAAATCAAAAACCAGAAGGGCAATANATCTGGAAAATTGGGTCAAGTGTTGCGATGCGTGCCAGCATGCAAAAACGAAAAATCAAAAACCAGAAGGGCAATATGCCAATACTGTGGCTTTGTATCCTTGGAAGCGCATTTATTTGGACGTGATAGGNACCAGAAGGGCAATATGCCAATACTGTGGCTTTGTATCCTTGGAAGCGCATTTATTTGGACGTGATAGGCCCGTTTACCCGGAGTATCTCTGGATATTTATATGTCCTTGTCGTCATAGACAGTGTCAGGCAAATTTTCTTAATTTTTTCCATTACGTACCATAAAGGCAGGAGAAATTTGTAAGGTATTTATGCAGAGAATATGTAGTGTTTTTGGCTCGCCCGTGNGTACCATAAAGGCAGGAGAAATTTGTAAGGTATTTATGCAGAGAATATGTAGTGTTTTTGGCTCGCCCGTGTTTGCAGTAACCGACAATGTTACGTATTTTCTTTCTCAGGAATTCAGAGAGTTAAATTTTATATGAGGACTAAAGATGGCGCAGACTACTCCGTACCATCCTCAGGCAAATTTAGTAAAAAAGCTAAATCGAAACATTAAAATTACCTAATGCACTTTTTCAATGTTATACACCACATCACTGGAATGATGTGTTATATTTACTTTGTTTGTGTTTTAATAATATAGTACANAGTAACCGACAATGTTACGTATTTTCTTTCTCAGGAATTCAGAGAGTTAAATTTTATATGAGGACTAAAGATGGCGCAGACTACTCCGTACCATCCTCAGGCAAATTTAGTAAAAAAGCTAAATCGAAACATTAAAATTACCTAATGCAGTTTTTCAATGTTATACACCACATCACTGGAATGATGTGTTATATTTACTTTGTTTGTGTTTTAATAATATAGTACATTGTGCTCATAACTATGCTCAAACCGAAGTGCTTTTGGGACGACTTTTGATGCACCCGATAATAATATGTTGTCACTCCATAGCATTCGTTTAAAGAGTGTGAGTAATAAAAAATAGGAAGAATTATGGGCAGATGAAGCTCGTAACTTAAATATGTATCACCAAAAAAAAAACAAACNGAGTAATAAAAAATAGGAAGAATTATGGGCAGATGAAGCTCGTAACTTAAATATGTATCACCAAAAAAAAAAAAAACAAAAGACTAACGTTTTATCTAAAGATTTAAGCTTTAAACCAGGTGATTTAATTCTAGTTGAAGCTTAAAACTTCAATTCAAAAATCAATTTTTTTTTTGCTAAATAGCCATGAAATGGCATGGCCCATCCCAAATTGTAAGGTTTCTTTCGCCCGTGACAGTATTGATTATTGATTCACATTCTCCTAACATATCGGAAAATGTTCACTTTTCCCAGTGTAAAAAATATTATGTACCCAAAAATGTACCACTTCTCCTAAAATTAAAAAAAGCGGCTTTGATATTTTGGATGTGAAAATTGTATCTTGCAAAATAGATTTTGAAATGAATGTTTTTAAAAAATGCCATATTCCCAGTGTTACGAATTGTGGTAATGATATTTATTTTGAAGANATTTTGAAATGAATGTTTTTAAAAAATGCCATATTCCCAGTGTTACGAATTGTGGTAATGATATTTATTTTGAAGAGTATTAATGATTTTTAATGCTGTATACTTATGTTGATAAAGTAAATTAAATTATATGCTTATGGGTATGTATGAAAAAGTAAAACGAAAAGTTCAAATACCTAGATAAAATATAAATAATACGCCTATAGATTTTAAATTTATTATTTTACATATTTTATTTTTTGTACACAATGTGTATTTAGAAGCACTTGTAAGGATGAAATTGTATGAATTTACGTTCTACAAACCGTCGTTTTAAGTCCTCGGTGTATGTATGTTTTATTAGCTGTCTGCTGCTATCATCGAGACCCGTGTTACACGTGAAAAGGAGCCTGGGGTAACGGTCTGGTCTGCCGACGCCTNGGACACCATAATTCTAACACGGAATGTACACACATATTGTCTGAAATCAAAGATGGATGTTCTTTTTACGTAGTTCACAAAGGATCTTTAGGAAAATGGACAAAAAGAGGCAAATTCAAAGTTATTTTACCTAAAAAAACTAAGGGCAATGGTTTTTGAAAAATTAACATGAATCCTTTTGTGAGGGACATGTACGACGGATAAAACAATGACCAGTGTGTTAGAACTTTTACGTGTCCAGGAGTTCGCAACAATCTGAAAAATTGGGTCAAGTGTTGCGATGCGTGCCAGCACGCAAAACCGAAAAATCAAAAACCAGAAGGGCAATATGCCAATACTGTGGCTTTGTATCCTTGGAAGCGCATTTATTTGGATGTGATAGGCCCGTTGACCCGGAGTACCTCTGGATATTTATATGTCCTTGTCGTCATAGACAGTGTCAGGCAAATTTTCTTAATTTTTTCCGTTACATACCATAAAGGCAGGAGAAATTTGTAAGGTAGTTATGCAGATAATATGTAGTGTTTTTGGCTCGCCCATGTTTGTAGTAACCGACAATGTTACGTATTTTCTTTATCAGGAATTCAGAGAGCTACATTTTATATGAGGACTAAAGATGGCGCGGACTACTCCTTACCATCCTCAGGCAAATTTAGTAAAACGGGTAAATCGAAACATTAAAATTACCTTACGTATTTTTTTCAATGTTATATACCACATCACTTGGATGATGTGTTATATTTACTTTGTTTGTGCATTAATAATAAAGTACATTGTGCTCATAATAATGCTCCATCCGATATATTTTTGGGAAGACTTTTGATGCACCTGCTAATAAATTTGTTGTCACTCCATGGCAGTTGTTTGGAGAATGTGAGTAATAAAAAAAAGGAACAAATATGGGCAGATGTGACACGTAACTTCATTACGTATCACCAAAAAAAAAACAAAAGAGTGATGTTTCAAATAAAGATTTAAGCTTAAACAAGGTTATTTAATTTTTGTTGAAGCTCAACACCTCAATTCAAAAATATATTTTTTTTTGTGCTAGCTAGTTATGAAATGGCGCTGCCCATACAAAATAGTTAGGATTCTTTCGCCTGTGACAGTATTGATTGTTGATCCAAATTTTCCTAACAAATCGGAAAATGTTCACTTTTCCCAATGTAAAAATTATCATTTACCCAAAAATGTACCACTTCTCCTAAAAATCCCATAATCTGTCTTGATATTTTGGATGTGAATATTGTATCATCCAAAATATATTTTTTAATGAATGTTTTAAAGAAATTACATATTGCCAGTGTTAAGAATTGTAATAATTATAATTGTATTAAAGAGTATTAATGATTTTTAATGGTGTATATTCAGCGTTGATGAATTAAATTATTGTATTTACATATGGGTATGTATGAAAAAGTTAAACGAAAAGTTCAAACACCCAGTTCTAATATAAATAATACGCCTATATATTTTCAATTTATTATTTTACATATTTTATTTTGTGTGCACAATGTGTATTTAAAAGCACTTGTACGAATTAAATTATATTAATTTATGTTGTACAAACCGTTGTTTTAGTCCCCGGTGTAGGTATGTTTTATTAGCTGTCTGCTGCTATCATCGAGACCCATGTTCCACGTGAAAAGGAGCCTGGGGTAACGGTCTGGTCTGCCGACGCCTCGGCATTTTCTGGTCACGTGAGCAACACCGCTGTGGTCGAGTATCACAGGGGGAGAGATGTGACGGTCTACGCACATCAAGAATGCGCCTAAGTTAACCTCGCCTTGGATTGTTGTATCTACTTGAGGGTCGTGGACAATGGCTTATCTTTGGCTCGATGGGACCCGCTCTACAGACCATCTCACTGCTGCTGCCTGCGTGAGTGCTGAATGGCAAATGGCGCTTTGGCGTGCTAGTGTGCTGTTTCTAAGCTTCGCTTGCTTCCCTTTCCCTCTTCTAAGCGTCTCCTAAATAACATGACCCCTACCAGCCGTCACTACCAGGGGGCGTTTCCGCTCCATGAACATCGGAAAATGTTGGAGAAGACGAAGGCAAAATTGTATGAAAGGCTTGTGTCCTCTCTGCTCTGGGAGACAGGCCAGGGGCTTTGTTAGGAAGGAATTGCTGTTCCTCTGTTTGAAATGGCGGGTAGGGGTGGTTGTTTTGCATAGTAATGAAAATATATGAATTTCTATTTTTAATTATTTTTATAAAATAAATTTAATATCTTGTCTTTGTATGGTGTTTAAAGTTATGGGATTTTATTAAAGAGTTTCAATTTATTTGGTATTCCCATATTGAGAATTGGGATTTTGTATTTCATAAATGGGAAGACATATCAGAGTTTTGTAAACACTTATTTTTCTGTTAAAACCCAAAGTAAATTTTTGGATTATATTACTCTTTGCTTGCACACCAACAAGGAGGGGGGTGGGGGTTTCCATTCCTTGAAAATCAAACATCAACATCCTGAGAAAACAGAGATGAAGTCCTATTTGCATGTCAGCTGAAACCGTCACAATGGTTAGTGTGTTCTGTATGTTATTTTGGGTAAGAGATTTCAAGTATATTTGGCTGGTGTCTGCTGGTTATGATGTCATGACAGATATGATGGAGCTATGTTAATTATGGTATATTTTAGTTGGTGTTATTCATTAGAACAGGCACAATGGCAAACGGATTTTTTGGGCATGGCCGATATGCTTTTCATGGTCTGTTGGTGGGAAGGTGAGTATTTTTTTGTCTGGAGTTGGTCGGGAGATTAGATGGTATGGCCAGTAGATATAAAAGTGTTATGGGTTGGTCTGAACTATATAGTTGCTAGTGCACTTGAGTTATGGTGGTTGACGGGTTGGGTGGTATGGGGGTATTTTTGGTGGTATGGTGGTTTGTTGGGTGGTGTGGTTGTGGTTGCAGATATTGTGGTTGTGTGGTTTCGTAAATTTCGGTTGTGGTTGTGTGGTTTCAGATATTTCGGTTGTGGTTGTGTTGGTTGGTGTGTAGGGTGGTCTGGTTGGATGTTTGGGCTATATGCTTGCTTGAGTAGATGTTATGGTCACTATGTTACTCATAAGCTATATTGAATTTTAATTATAAATCTGCTTGCAGCGACTGCTTCTTTGTAAGCATAATGCAGGTGAAACCTGAAGTGCTTATTGGCTGCAGTCTTAATGACTAATGCTTCTGAGGTTGGGGCATGTCGCGTTTTCGAAGTGGTTGAGAAAATGATAGGTGTGTAGGATATATGTGTGCTTAGCGTAGGTATGATAGTATTTCACTCTCTTAGGTTAGGTAATGTTAGGTCGGTTTGATTTTTCTTTACTGTTGTAAGTTGGGTTTTACTTCTCTGAACTGTGTTAGGTTAATGTGAGGTTAGGTTGAGTAATGCTAGCCTAGTATAAAAGAATTCCAAGTCATATATTAGGTAGAACCAATGTGACTAAATGTATAAATATTCAGAGTCCTGCATATACGTATCTGTCAGAGACTTGATGATGTCAGGAGGGGCTCTGGTGCTCAGGTGGTTTGAATATGTAACACTTAAATATTTTTTCTATGTTTGATTTTATCAAGTTAGGTTTGGTTTGGTCCTAAGTCTTACTCAGCATGAAATATATTCCAAATCCGGCACGAGTTTAAATATTTTGTATGTTCTACACAATATGACAATATTTCTAAGTTATATAAAAATGGCAGGAATAAGCAAAGGTGACTAAAGTGGAATGCGAGAGCATGAGAATAAAGGGATGGAATAATAGAGCATGAATCAAATTAAATACAAGGTGGCAGATAAGATGGCAGCAGTAACGTCAAATGTCAAAGGTCACGGTTCCCTGGATACCGACCTTGGAACCTTTTCCCGAATCGGATCAATCCTTCTACCAGCGATGCAGTCCATAAACATGTAACAATATACTTATATATTTAGCCAATAAAAATGGTTGCGTTTTTTACAAATTCACAGAATTCTGTAAACGAAGCATAACATTTTTTCATTAGGTACTGTACTCGGTAATATTAATTTTCTATGAGCAAACAAATAAGGATGAATTTGGAAGTAACATAATTTGAACAATCTGTAAATGACAATGCCACATATAATTAAATCGAATTTCTTTGGCTTAATGTTAGACTCGTTGACAAATTTTTTGTTTCCTAAATTCAGTAATTTTATACAAAACCCAAATTAATATTTTTTAATTGTAAAGGTTTTCCTGGTGTAAATATTACAACTTTTGAATCTTTAAGTAATTATAAACGCGAGGAATATTAATGAAATTAAAATGTAATTAATTTTGTTTGAATTTTTTTCTATTCATGAAACTATAGTTCATCCATCAATACATATTTTTTAAATGTTAAATTCGAAATATTTTCTTTAAAAAATACTTTAAGAGGGAAACTAAAATATCCTAAATCATATATAAACCGCAGACGCATTTTCTAAAAACATATTATTTAATATAACTTCGTGTGATAAACTAAAGAGTGCTCTCTATTTTTGAGTTATGTAATTTCTTGGGCCTACTAACACCAAAGCCTGAAGAAACCGATTTGGTGTATAATGTCTAATTTTCACTCTATTATCTACGTGATCGTCAGTAAAGTACTCGCGAGTAAGCGAGGTGTGATAAGGAACACCGTTTCCCGATATGTTTCAGACAGAAATGACCACAATAATTGACAAGCAGAGACGCAGTTAAGTGAAAATAAGTTGCAAACAATCCGTAAAGAAGCAGCGTGTAAGATACAAATCTAGGCGAACTCAGAGAA
Source organism: Clitarchus hookeri (assembly GCA_002778355.1). Taxonomy (NCBI): domain Eukaryota; kingdom Metazoa; phylum Arthropoda; class Insecta; order Phasmatodea; family Phasmatidae; genus Clitarchus; species Clitarchus hookeri. Next base: position 49,860 of record NQII01006747.1, read on the forward strand.
GAACATTGACAGCAACCACCTTGTATTTCTATTTTAGCCGTCCTTTGATTTGTAAAGTTTCTTTCTTACATATTAAACAGATTTGAAAAGTAACAGAGTAACAGTGTTGGTAGTTAAAATTTATAAAAATAATTTGTAAAAGTGAAAATGCGTTGATGTTAAATGTAAATGAAGGTAAAAAATAAGTAAAAACATTAGCAAACTTTTAATGCAATCAGCGACTACTAATATCGATTTACTGGTTCTCTAAGCAAACTCTACCGATATTTTTCGACAGGGTTGTCATCACTGGTTCACCCACTTTTCTCCTCGATGTGCTGCCAGAATGTTGTGTTCAAACTGTGCTGTAGCCGTGATGGTATTTTTCGGCACTTAAATGCCTACTACACAGTTTTGTTGGTGTAATATTTGCCATCACGTAGTCGGTTAAAGATCTAGTTAATAATATTTGTGATATGTGTTTTTTATCCATTTTGTTTGGTGGTTCAAGACGTAGTTCGCCCCTCTGTGGTGGATAACTCTCCAGTTTGATAGTTGTTTCCTCCGTGTGCTCCAGTTATATTCACTCAGTAATATATTGGCTCTTATTGTGCGGGTGCATGTGCAAGCCTGACCTTCCCTGCACGTGCTGGCCTAATTCTTGCTGCGTGGTTCGGCTTCCGGTGCACATCGCCTGCCCTTTTCTTGATGGTGCCGACGTAGTCAAGTTTTATTTAAATTCTCCCATGCAGTAGTCTGGCATTGGGTACGTTATCTTCTAGCCCATTAGATAACTATTCCGTTCTTGTGGATTCGACGATATCCTTATTTAACTAACTCAACTATCGCTTATTTAAATAATAACTTTATCTGTAAAGTGTCATTTTCAAATACTAAAATTTGTACTATCAAGCACATGTTTGTAATACTGTTTTTATAGACATTGAAATTTATTGACCCTCTAAGTAAATTATATTTGCAACTAATTGATTTAATTTACGTTTCGTTCGGGACACACTTTTGAACAATTCTATGCCAAGAGCAAAAATTTTAACTTTAATATTTTAATCAAATTAGATTGATAAGCTTTATGTGATTTAAACTAATTAATTGTCAAGTATTCTTTTCTGTTCGAAAATATTTCAAGAAATAATTTTTAACGAATTATTGTGTGATCTCTTATGTTCTTTGTAATGTTAAGCAAACATGTATACTCTTAACATTTACTTGTTCCATCTTGTCTTTAATTTTTGTAATGTAAATAAATACAAACGAAAGATTAAGTAATGCATAATAACAAGTTTCATCTTTTTATTTATTGACAATTTTGTCTTCCTCTGGGGCTGTAATTAATTATGCAAAAATGTCTTCCATGTATATATATTAAGAACTATTCTCTTTTCTTTTTTTGCGCCATATACAATCACCGAAAATGATATAGCATATGTTTATATCACGTTCTGTATTAAATGTTTGTGACAGGTCTTTTTGTAGGTTCATCATTTTTTGTGTTACTTTTTAATATTTTTCTGGCATTTGTCTTATGTGGTTTGTGCCAAGGACTTGATGAATTTATTATTCTTGAGGAATTTTATAATAAATATGCTTATAATTTTCTGAGCGCACATGAGGCACAATGCGCGCTTCCTTTCCTGGTGTAGCTTGATAACCTAATTTCTCAGCAGAATAATGCCCAGTCTCACACAGCACAGATATATCTGGCCTGCCTTTGTGGTGCCAACATTTTTCTATAGTCAGAAATGTACTCAGATTTCTCGCCCAAACAAGAATGTTTGGGACCAGATTGGATGACAACTCAGTCGAAAGAACTGATATACGTGAAAACAGGTCTTGAAACATATCTGCTCTTATGACAACGTGCTCTCCTCATGGCGCTGTGGAAACTAGTTGAATTTCACAAGTCTTTATAAACGCACTGCTCCAGAACACTCTTCTAGTACTACTAACAAAACACCTTAGCGGTTCATCCACTGCGATGTTATGAAGGATGATAATGAGTTTGTGAAGCAAGTTACTACGGCAGAAGAGAGTTTCCTTGTTCTGAGTTTTATGTCCAGATCCGTACTACAAGGAATGACTGCACACATAGGATCTGGTATTTAGGAGTTCTGCTTCTTCAGATGTCCACACAACAGTACAGTGACTAGTGTTAATTATCTAAGTCAAATAGAAAGAGACATTATGTGTTGGAAGACGTTTGCTGTTAACGAGATCCTGTGGCAGGATCTTCATCAGGAGAACCTCCGACATACATATGCCTCCATGCCCGACCGTATCGCCATCTGTCTTCATGCTACGGGTGGTCCAACACCATACTAAGTGCATCCTGCAAGTGTTGGTCCCCTGCAACACATACTTGTTGTGGCAAAACAGTTTGATATTTTATGTATACGTACTATAATGTCCTGCGCCTATAAACTTTATGTGCTGTTGTGATGGCACCATTAGGATAATCATTTTTTTTAATGAGTGTACATGTATTTTCTGATGCTTCAGGGATTACTTGAGGAACATGCTTCTATGTAAGGTGAACTATTTGAAAGTGTGTTATATTTAAAAAAATTATTTGTTCAAAATTCAGAGCATCTCCTTTGAACGGATTTCTCTTAGTCAAGGTTAGAAAATTGTAGACCTCTCATGCAGAAGTTGGGCTTAATTTCCAACTGGTCAATGTTAAGTACACACAATATTAATGAAGATATTAATTATAAATCAACTGACAGCGGACTGCATACAAAACATTAAAGTAGTCGCCAAATGGTATATTTCGTGAATTAATCGCATTTCTATAGGCATGGGTATAAGACAGACCACAAACAAACGGATTGAATATGAACTCAGATATTTTTCGAAAAACAAATGGTAAAGGTTGATCGAAATTTTGATAGAAGAATTGGAATATTTACAGAAAGTTTGAAATATTGGTAGAATGTTTGAAAGATTAATCAAATTATAGGGAGCTTGATTGAAATGTAGATCGAATAATCGAATAATTGATCGGAAAGTTGTAAGAATTATAGAATGACTGAATGATAGATCGAAAGATTGAGAGATCGATCTGAAAATTGCGAGATTAATAGAAAGATTTAAATATTTATGGAATGGTTTCTTGATTGCTGAGAAAAGCACAGAAGATAAAATACATTCCAAGTTTCAAGGGCCTAACCCTAATGGTTTGTGAGAAGTATCGTCGACATGTAGGCAGTTCAGCTGCTGTAAAACTACCAAAGACGAAGTTGGGATACTGGTTGGAAGCACCCCACCAAACATTTATTCATATATACATCTACACTCCAGTAGCTCTCTGGTCCGAAACAGTACTTTAAATTTGAGCAGATTTTAATTTGGCAGGTGAATGTGTGTGTAATTAACAGCTCGCCCGATGAAATTATACGAAATCAGAAGGAAGAGACGAGCATAAAATTTCATACCAGACTGAACGATAGAAGCATAAGGGGTAGAGATATAAAGATAGAAATAGTGTGATGTCACCTCTCGCATCAAGCGAAGAACTGTGATGTGGTACGCCTTTGGCTACATTAATTACATTAAGAGGAGGAGATTTCATGTGAGCAACAACCAACTACAAGCGATAGAGGTGGTATTGATTTGAAATTATTAACACAGTCTAGTGGTGATTGCGATTGATCTGTATTTGTTAAATGGGGGAGGATGAAGAGGGCGGTGGTAGCATGTGATGTTAAAACAATGGTTCTTTGGAGGGTATAGGGTGGTTGTGTGGGTGGGGGCCAGCTATGCATCCAATCGAATGTAGTGTTAGGGTAGAGACTGTCTGACTAAATAACAAATGCACAAACAATGGTTAGGGGTCAGTCGTCTGCTGGTTGTCATGCTGGAAGAATGAGTGATCTGCCATATTTACAGGAATCGAACTCTTAACCTTCTAACTGTTAGTATTTAAATGTTTTCCCCCCAAAATTTCCGAATATTTCGGGATTATTAATAAATCTCACATAATAATTAATATTTTATTTTAATTTCTGTTATATTATTTACGGTTTTTTGCAGTTTTTTTTGTCCGAGTTTGCCTAAGATTAGGGTCAGGGTCACAGATATACAAGATGGTGTTCAGTAGCCGTAGTGGTGTAGTGGTTAGAGTGCTTACGTCCCGCCTAGGCGAACTAGGCTCGATTCCGGATTTTCGAATGTAAGAATCGTGCCGGACGATGGCGCTGGTGAGCGGGTTGTCTCCGGGATCTCCCTTTTTCCCTGCCCCTGCATTCTGGTGCCGCTCCATACTCACCTCACTTCACTCTCATCGGCTCTCATTGCCTCGAAGTTAAGAGCGGTCCGAATCTCTCCACTCCATTCCAAGAAGGTGGTCGTGGCCAATAATGTAATTTTTGCCCTATTATTTATCCTATGACAATTGTTATTAGTATATATTATTACAATTCAATGTGACATGGGGTCAATACAGGAATAAGGATATCCAAGATAGAGATTGCTGTCCATACTGTAGATTTTTCCGATGTTTTATATCGTTAACCCAATTTTTTCTCTTTTTTTAATTTTCAGGCCATTCCTAGATCAAGGCTAAAGTCACTGGCATCTAAAATGGTGGCGGAGTTTTATAATGTCATTCCCCCGCCTCCCGATTTTTACATTTTTTTACAGTTTCTTAATTTTCCACGATTTTTCTACTTTAATGTGATCGCGAGACAATATCACGGTCACGGAAATCCAATATTGCTGTTGGAATCCATAATGTAAAGAAATGTGGTCTAAATACCTTCTGGTTGGCTGGGCTTTGCTTGGAGACATAAGACGCCTTCTTGATTTGGAGAGTTTCCATATATCTCACATCGAAGAGTCACGAAACCATCTTGGTCGTTTTCAGTGAGTCTTGAGCTCCAATTGCTAGTTCTGGGACACTTTGTTGGAATCACATTGAAGAGTGCTGAATGTGCTGTATTTATTTAAATACAAGTGTAGACAATTTTTACTTTCATCTATGTGGTGAAGTTTGGAGAAAAAGGCGATTTTAGCGAAATATAAGTAACTTCTAAAGATTTTGGGTTTAAAACGGGATATTTTAACAGCCACGAGGTCAAGTTAAAAATGTTACCCACATCCAAGATGGCCACCATGTGACGTCACAACATGACTTTGGGTAGGCGCCTGGCTCCTATCCCACATATCCGTTGTCACAGAACTCTCTTTTGTATACTACTCGCCTGGCAGTGAGGGATTTAAAACCATATACCAGCCGGGTCATTAGGCGCCGGAATGCTTTATGGGCAGAGTGCCAAGACGGAGCTATTGTGGTCTTCAGAGAGTGTGAGATGAGGTACAATACCAAGTAAACATACATGTTATACAAGTTATACTGTAGATTCCAGTGTTATACTGCAGTATGTAACAGCTTAACGGAAACGATTGTTTTGTTTTTATTATGTATGAAACAAGAAGTCCAATAAATGTGTGTCTGTATTTTATGTATTGTTTGTTCCAAAACCTGAAAAAGGGCTTGGTGATTTATTTTATAATGATGACATACCATATGTTGGTATGGTTTGTGTATCCGTTCTCAAATGGGGACTACAGTTTTAGTTGATTCTAATTTTCCTTCTTGTATAGATGTTATGATATTCAAAATATTTCACGTAATCTACTACAATTGAGAAGTAATAAGTAAGTTTTTAGCATGGAAATTTTAATTTCAAACGAGATATTCAAAAGTAGACAAGTCAATCAATTTTTGTGTGATTTTAGGAAATGCATACTTACTGATAAAAAAAATACCTATCACATAATACAATGATGAGAAGTTTGCCTACAATTTACGTAAGTTTACTCCATTAGTTGGAAAAAATATTAAAATCTCTACATTGAGCCACGCAGATGAATGGGCATTATTATTCTTAGCTTTTTTACACATCTGTTTATTTCTTCCTTTTTTCTAGTAAAAAAAACTCATAAAATTGAAATAATTTTTAGAAAAAACATTTGCTAATTAGATTTTTTTTAAACATTATGTAGGAAATATAAGACCAATTATTATCATGACTTTTCGGAAACATAATTTGACTGATGAGCATATAGGCTGCTGACATCCAGTACATTCGCTCCTCGTCCACATTTCTTAAAAATATCAGGTCCTCGCAACTTTGGTAGCGCACCAGTCGTTATCACACCAGTACGCACTTCAGGTGAGTAAGTTAGACAAGTAAGGAAGACAGGTTAGTCTGAGTAAAGACTTTATTTCCTAGCAAGGTGTGGGCGAGGCTAGGCGGGGAACTGCTCCAGGTACTGCTGCATTGAGGTATGGCCATGGATCTTGGCATAGAAGAGGGCATTGCTGCCGCCCTTGTTTGTTAGCGTGGTGTCAGCGCCAGTCTGCACCAGTTGCTTCACTGTCTCGAGGTGACCCCGGTGCGCCGCCCATAGGAGCGGTGTGAAGCCGAGATTGTCCATCGCATTCACGTCGGCCCCGCGTGACAACAGCATCTCCGCGAGCTGGTAGTGTCCGCCGTACGCCGCGCCATGCAGCAGCGTGTTTGTGTCTTCGTCAGGCAAGTCAACAAGCATGCCGGCGCACAGTAGCAGCGTGGCCAGCTGCTTGTAGCCATAGTAGCCCATATACAAGTGCGGGTTCCCTGAGTACTTGAACATGTCCTTCAGCTCACCGTACGCGCCGCTGCTGTGGTCCATCTCAGCATCCAGGCCCTTACACAACGTCTGCCAGTCTCCGGAGCCGCTGTACTGTAGCACCTGCGAACACGCGCCAGTTGTGAAGCAGCTGTCACGACAGTCGCCATAGCAGACCGGGCTCGATTCCCGGGGGAAATGGGGAGGGGATTTCCCCCGGGAACTCGGTCACTCCACCAACACACCATTCCTTCGCATCTCCATCCCAACTTCATCTCTTTCTCATCAGTACTCAAGATATCAGCTGTTTAGAATCTCCCAAATATGACTCACTTACTCGTGCCTCGGCCATACGAACAGCAACATTTATCCCATTACACGCCTACACTCTCTGGTCAGAAATATCCGGACATCCCTCTGTAGAAGTAAACTGTCGCCCACCTGTCACTATGACCACCGTTACCGCTATAAAGGGAGGCAGAGGGCTCGATGTTGGTCAGTACCACGCGATAGCAGCAGAATGAGTGGAGCAAGGGAGCTCAGTGACTTTAAGTGTGGTGCAGTTATTGGTTGCCACATCAGTAAGCAATATTGTTGCCTGAAGGGGGAGAGCGTGGGACTGGATGGGATATAATAATTGTGGAGATCAACCGTTCTTTCTACAGTTATCGATAAAATATTAAAATAATAGAAATTAATCCACAAGGTTTTAAAAGGGTGGTGGGGGATATAATTACCTGTAGTTTGGTTTATAGCTGATTTTAATATACCTGTAAGAATAGTAAAAATAACAATCCAGTTTGATTTCAATTCGGAAAACGTATCTGTAATACATTATTATTGACATACAGGTATAATATTTATTAAAAGAGGGAAGACAGTCAAGGCCGAGTATTAAACAGAAATATATTCAAAATATAAACAATCGACAATCTGCCTCGCTGTACCTAAAAAGGTTTAAAAAGTAAATAGTGAAACCATTTCCTATAGAATAATTTAGACTAGACTACAGTTCAAAACCAGGTGTCGGAACATAATTAAGTCAGTTGTGGTACATAGACGGGTAAGGGACACAGCTGATCTCGGCAGAACACTAGTTTTGACTACTGGTTGTGCTGGCCCCAGAACGTCTACCAATTAACTCCACCTACATGATAGAAAAGTACTAGTTACTTATCCACATGGTGTTATTCCGCGTTTACCCGTGTCAACAGATCCTGACATAAAAATTATCTAAAATTAAAGCTAGAGCAGCCAAGTTAAATTTCATTTGTGCATAAGAAAAAAAAACATAAATACATTTTCATTTTCAAAAAAATCACCGTTACAATACGTCAGGTTCATTCAGCCATTCTGATGTTGCCTAAATCGACTGACAGGAGTGATCGTCAAGTGGAAAGGGGAATTAAAACCGCAACAAAACCGAGGCTGTGTAGACTACGAGTGTTGACCTACAGGGATCGTCAAGCATTAAAGAAAGTGGTAGGGGAACATCGCATGACATCATGTGATACCATCACTCATGACTTCGACAGTGCCACTTAAGGTGCAGTTAACACCAAGTCTGAGCACTGAGAGGTACGAAGACTGCTGTTCAAAGATCAGCAACTGCATGTCAACTGTTCACTTCGCCTGTGAACATGGTGGTGTAAAGAGCACCGCCACTGGAAAGTGAACGACTGGAGACGCAGGATTTGTAGCGATAAATCACACTATACCATGTGGCAGTCTGATGGGAGGGTTTGAGTGTGGCGAGTGCCAGGTGAATGGTAAATACCGGAATGTAAATTGTCTAAAGTGAAATTTGGTGCAGGTGGGGTGAAAATGCGTGTGTGTTTCCATCGAAGGGACTGGGTCCTCTTCTAATACTACCGAGCAAGTTAGACTCGGAAGGCTATAAGTACATTTTTAGTAGCTGCAAGTTCCTTCCTACATCTCGCTCACGTTCTCTTCACAGGGTTGGAGATGTAATAACGGCTCACTCCGTATATATATATATATATGTAAGGGATATTTTATAGCAGGCGTTCTCAGNGCTGTGGAAATTATAATTTTAAAACAACTAAATATAAACACTATATAATTTAGGTTTTCTGTCAGCTTTTCTAAACTTTTTCAAAGTTTAAATCTATGTACATTTTTTACATGGAAAATTTCGATTGTTTAGTTGGCAATAGTGGCCACTGCCGCACAGTGAGGCGAAAAGTGTGGCTGTGTTGGCCGGCGTGCACCTGTCGACTTTGAGTTTATGCTGTGGTCGCAGACGTTGGAAGATGGGAACGATACTTGCAGGCCAATTACTGTAGTATAATAGGTCTGAGAAGAAAGTTGTATTAGACCCGTAGCAAGATGTAGCTTTTTTTGTAAGCTACTGAGTACTTGGTGAAGTGTAGGAGGTTTTTCCACCTCTGCTATACTGTGCGCCGGCGCAAGGTCACCTAACATAACCTTCCACCTAACGTAACCCCTAGTTGTCAACTGGCTGCAGACTAGGATAGGTTATATTTTGTTAATCGTGGTTAATATAGTGTGTGTGAGGTGCAGTGTTCTGTGTAGTATCGTACGGCTAAAAATGACTACAGTCATGACTATATAAAGTATGGATTTTCATACGTAGAGAAAAATGCAAGCCATTTACCTTAGTGTGTTTATTGTCACGCTGTTCTGAGTAACGATGCAATGTGGCCAGGTCGTTTGGAACGTCATTTGACAACCAACCACGCCACCCTGATAGACAAACCAGCTGAGTTTTTTGTTACCAAGAAAAGCTCATTGACACGGATGAAACTGGATTCAACTGGAAGTTTTCATATGGAAAATGAAAAGGCCATTGAAGCTTCTTCTAAAATCGCCTTACTAATCGCAAAAGACAAGAAACCACATACTATTGGTGAGACCCTAATAAAATCATGTTTACTAACAGCTTGTAGTACTGTTCTGGGTGGAGAAAGTTGTAATAAGGTTGTTAAAAATATATTTGTTAAATGGCACAGAAAAACGCAGAATTCATGAAATGGCTGAAGATTTGGAAAATCAAGTAATTAAAATGCTGAATAAATCCCCGTTTTTTTCATTGCAATGTGATGAAAAAACTGACATTTATAAGCACTCTCACGGGTTATTTAACTGCTTGNATTTTACTGCAGGTTTATTGACGGGAAACAGTTCATGGAGGAAATATTGTTTTCTCAAACTCTACAAACTACAACAAAGGCTGTTGATGTATTTTCTGCCTTATGTGGCTTTTTGGCAGCAAATAATCTTCCTTGGGAGTACGTCATTGGGATATGTACTGATGGGGCCCAAGCTATGACAGGATGCCGATCTGGATTCATTGAACTGGCCAAACAAAATAACCCAAACATAATTGGTTCTCACTGCATCATTCATAGGCAGGCTCTGGCTTGTAAGACTCTGCCTGAATCACTTAATACTGAGTTGAACTTGGCAATTAAAATAGTCAACTGTGTCAAATCTAGCGCTCTCAACACTAGACTTTTTGAGGTTTTGTGCCAAGAATTGAACAGCGACCAACAAACTCTTCTGTACCACACAGAAGTACGTTGGCTCTCTAAAGGCAACATGCTATCTAGGCTGTTCAATTTGAACTCCGAAGTTGAGATCTTTTTGGTGAGTTCCAATAAAGAAGACCTATACATACAGTTTACAGAAAAATAATTAATTTTTTTCTTAGCATATTTGTCTGACTTCTTCGAATCACTCGACGTACTTAACTTGAAGTTACAAGGACAGAGAAATATTCTGAAGACATACGATGCAATTAAAGGTTTCTTGGAAAAAAATGATCTGTGATAACGCCGTCTTCAGAGTTTAGAACCTAATTTTTCATCGTTTCCAAGGCTCAATGAAATTCTCGATGAAACTCAAAGTGATCAATTATATTTCAAACATAATTTGAAGGACTTGATTTTAAAACATTTGGCTTCTTTGAAAATCCAAATAGGAGACTATTTCCCAGACATTTGTTCAGAAAACTAGCATTTTAAATTGGTGAGAGACCCTTTCAAAGTTGACGTGGACATACTTCCTGCTTTCCTTCAGGAACAGACAAACGACCTAAAATGTGATTCTCAAGATAAGACTGAATTCCCAAACATGACTGGTGAAGACTTTTGGTTGAGCTATTTGCCTGTGTACCCACAATTGTGTTTGGAAGCTGTAAAGTTATTGGTGAAGTTTTCATCAATCTATCTGTGTAAGGCAGAATTTTCTACACTAGCTGTTATAAAATATAAATATCGAGCACGATTAGACGTTCAAAATGATTTGAGATGTGCATTGTCACAATTGCAACCAAACGTAAAAAAACCTGGGATAGACAAACCGTGCCAGCTGTCTCATTAAATTTGTCGGGTAACAAATAATTAAAATGCCAAACATATGTATAATTACAACTAATTAATAAACTAGCGAATAAACTCTTTTAACATTATATATGTATTTAAATACAAAATATTACTTCCGAACAGTTTTTTTAATGTATGTATAATAATAAAGCTAACGTTAAAATACTTGATAAGTTCAAATTTTTTATTTAACTATTGTAAAAAAAAGTAATTTCAAGAAAAGGGGGGGGGGCCGTGACCACATATATTAGTTAAAAGGGGGGCATGGACTTTAAAAGGTTGAGAACCCCTGTTTTATAGGATATTTCCACGTGGGCGTCGAGATACTTTTGTTTAGATAGAATATTCTAGCGTAAAATATAGACAAATGAAATACTATTCACGGACTCTAATTCCTACTAATTTAATAATAACCGTATTTAATAAAATTTCGTAACTAAATTATGGCAAAATTCACTGTTAACACACTATCCAAAAATAATTCTTCCACTTCAGATAGAGAGTTTCAAGACTACTTCTGATCGAGAGATTCTACACGAACATTTAAACATGACTGAGCTGACATTGGCCACACGAAATATTTACTTGAGATACAGACATTGAAATTACATAGAAAGTTATTACTTTCAGTGTATAGGCTGTCTATGATATAGTGAACACGTTTGAGTCCCTAGTTATCATTCTCCTGTCAGCCAGTTTTTAACATTCCGCCAAATTTTTTAACTAAATATTGCTATTTAAGTTATAAGCACAGTGTGTATATATATCACCGGACTCGAAAGTATTATTTTGTGGGTGACTTCTTCATAAATCATTCGTTACAATCACACAGCTGATTTACACATAATACAAAATTTCTTTACCCATCTATTTATTAGTCAATAAATACGAATATACACTATTGTTTGTGAAAAAAGCAACACCCAGAAAGAAATGCACGAATGAATGCAAACTCCAAGGATGTGTAGAACAGTGCACCTGCAATAGTGATTACGAATTCAGAGAGATGGCGTACACATAGGCCCAGCAACGCCCTCTCTTATGAGACCGGAAAGGTCCGTGTTACGCCAAGCTCAATGAGAGAAGAGCCGTCAAACGAAGTTAAAGCTAGTGCCAGTATGCATCGTGAACGTAAAAGGGTGCCATATTAGCACGTCAGTGAGATCGAACCGGGTAGAATGTTCGGTTTAAGGGAAACGAGTTTGTAACACTGTGACATTTCAGCTCGTACAGGGCAAGCTGCTACGACAGTGATGCTTGTGTGGAACCATTAGATAGAAGACGGTCGTACGCAGCGACGAGCAGGTACTGGTCCACGCAATGTGACCACAGTACGGGATGTCCGCCATCTTGTCCGCAAGGCCGTAACGGACCGTACAGCCTCGTACACAGTGTTGGCTCGACACTGGAGCACTGCCACGGGTGTGGACCTGTCTGCGTCGATGGTTAGACGCCGTCTGCTGCGGGTTGGACTGGTGGCACGCATGCCATTGCATCGGCTTCCATTGTCCAGAAACCACATATACCTCACAGTGAAATAGTCACGTGAAAAGTGTGATGGCTTGGGGCACGATTTGATACATCATGCGATAGCGACTTCTATATATTGATGACAATCTGAACAGCAACCTCTACATCCGGGAGGTTTTAGAGCCCAAGGTACCGCCCCTCATTCAGGCGAATCTACATGCCATATTTCAGCAGGACAATGCCCAGTCACATGTGACGAGGAATGTGCAAGCCTTCTTAAATTAACGACGGGTACCACTGCTTCCCTGGCCAGCACGTTCGCCTGTCATATCGCCCATCGAACATGTCTGGGATATGGTGCTTCAGCGAATTGTTCGTCACGGAACTCCAGTAACCACTGTTGATTCTTTATGGACTCGCATGCATACCACGGGAGATTCCCCAGGATCATAGCCAGGCCCTCTTAGATTCCATGCCCCGACGATTAGGGGTTCTGATTACTACCGCATGTGGTGGCTTCACATCATACTGAGTTCTTAAGGACAGAGATCATGCGTAGTCCTGTTATTTTAATAAATTTTGAATTTCCGTGTACCTAATATCTGGTATAATGTTCATTACAATCACATGTATCCTTCTTGGTGTTTTATTTTTAATAAACATTAGTGTATTTCTATTTCATATTCTGCAAAAATACGGAAAAAAGAGGAATATCCGTACTTTTTTCATAGCACTGCGGTAAATTTAATATCAATAAAAAAATTAACTTAGGGCCACGAATAGGAAAACATAATTTATATAGCAAATGGTTGCAAGAGTCGCCTATATTGGACCGATAATTAAATTGCGTCATATCAATTCCCAGCGAGAATTTTCAATGAATTGGTTTCTGTTTGCAGTAGTACAAACTGTTAACACAGCAATTAGTGTGCATTTTAGCTTATGGCAATTAAATATATTCCTCGAGGTTATTTTTATTTTTGTATTTTTAATAGAAAACTTCTGCATTCGTTTGGATATGTTTGTTGTGTGGACATCTTTATAAACAGCATACATTTAACTTTTCTGTAAATATGTAATATCTGAAATATGTAACCATAATTAGAATGAAACCGTCAAATTAGGAGTGTCCTAATATGGTTTGCTTCTTGTTACTTGAGCCAAGTTCAGAGTACACACAGGATGCCCCGATGGCGCATTCAACAATCCATTACCCAGCTGGATGAGTTTGAGAGAGCAATCATTGTCGGTATTCGAGAGGCATGTTGGCACATTACTCCCCACTCGAACTGTTCAGTTTACACGGTGAGTCTCTATTGGACGCAGTGGGAGCAGGAGAGTACACACATCCGTCGAGAAGGTTAGAGTCGACCAGCAGACTCCAGCAGAGAGGATCAAGTCTTAGTACGACAAGCTGTATACACTCCACACGCGTCGCTGCGCAACATCCACGGACATTTTACGACAGCAGGGGATACGCCGGTGTCTACTAATACCATATCCAGGCTGATAGCAGAGCGAGATTTGTCGTCGCGGCGTCCCTTATGACGTCTACCATCACGACCTGAGCATCGCCTAGCAGGTGTGACCTTCTGCCAAGAAAGGGCAGCATAGCTGCTTGCAAATTGGCAACGAGTCATGTTCAGTGACGAATAACTATACTGTCTTGATACAGACCATCGAATTCAAGTCTGGAGATATCCTCGCCAATGCCTTGATCCACACTTCAATGTATAGCGGCACGAGAGGTATCATGGTGTGCGGTGCCATTTCCTATGGTTCCTACAACCCACTGGTGGTGATTGACGAAGCTCTGTCTACAAGGTGACAGATCTCGAAAATTATGTGACCATGTGCACTCCCCTTCCTGGTGCAACTTGACAACACCATTTTCCAGCAGCATAATGCCCGGCCTCACACAGCTTGGGTATCTCGTCCTTCGCCAGCAAGGTCCCTAGACCTCTCGCTCACCGAGAACATTATACGAAAGTTGAAACTGTGTATCTTCATGAGGAGAGATTTTCCAGCTTTAAGTACGATGGTCATTATATCGATATAGGGTGAATAACAAGTTGAGAGTGCACACACTAAGTGCACATTTTACTGCGTCCACATTGAACCAAAGAAGCTCCAGGTCGAGACTAGCTCAGTCAAGTACACACTATGCTCAACATCCCAAGAGACGAATCCCTGCCCAATAACGAGCTCCCTCAACAATTGGCGAGCAGCCAGCAATAAACCAAGACTGACGTTCTCGACCTTGGCTCTTTTGATATTCGTATCTCACGAAACCCAGTTTGCTTCACTCTTGATCCTTATCCTGGTGTTCTGTCAGGTGACCCTGAATACAATTGCATAACTAAGTAAGTAACGTATCAAGTCTGTTTGTCCTCCGAGCTTGTCTGTTCCTAATGATTCCTATAATACTTCGCAGCAGCTCCTCAACGAAAATAAATAAAACCGTTCTCAGCATGTTCATCGTTGAATACAACCGCAGATTATTAACTGTCCCTCCTTGGTGTATACATTTGGGTGTTCTCATCAGACATTTGTTTGCTGCGCCTTATTCTGGCGAGTCTTTAAAGTTCTTATTCACCAATGCACTTTAGTGTGCTTATTTATTGAATCATACGAGTTTCAATGTGATCGCTTTCACATAACCTTAATCAAACATAACTAACCTAATTTAATGTAATCTTACCTGACCACACCTAAATAACATGTTGTAAACTCACCGTATCTGAACTTACATGTATGATTACTCAAATTAATAAAGATCCATATAACTTACCTTAATATAACATAATCTAAGCCATACAATGAGAACATTAGCTAACCTAACTGAGTCGAACCATCCTCAGAAACCTTTCTTTACCTAACCTTCTGGTATTTGTAACGAAACTAATATCACCTTATGTAACATGCCACAACTTAATAGATCCTAAATTAAGCTGGCATAACCTTAACTAATTAAATAATATCGTTGCTTAAAAAACAGCTGGCATAACCTTAACTAATTAAATAATATCAACGATAAAAAAAAATTATATATTAAATTTTATAGTGTAACGTATTTTCATTTCCATGTCATATTCCTACTGGATGAGTTTGCCCAAAACATTGCGTAGTTTGCTCAAAGAGTATGCTGTAACACATTATTATTTCCCAAGTTTATGTTGGCCAGGCTGGCGAAATAGTCAGTTATCGATACAGTCGCATCTTGTCAGGATGTGAATCCCCTGATGGCTAATCAGCCGAAAGCTGTCTAAGTCCCCATCTTAATTATACTTAATTATTTAAATATCAGAGAAAACCTTTTTCGTTATATTAAATATAATTTAAGAAAAACTAGGAATGTACGGCCTAATAAAAATGTATGTAAAATTAATGTTACATTAACTGAAACTTATCACATTTGATCCAAGTTAAAATCAGGTTCTTTGTCACCTGAGATGCTGGATGGTAATTCAGTTAACCGTTTATCTTCGTAGAATTTGTATGCAGTATTTTTGACAAAATATATGCACAAGGATACAAAATATCTCTGTGTTACAAAGTTATACAAATCGCTATAACTCATCGCAGCACCGTGTAATTTATTTTTCAACAATCCCGTGGTCTTAAATTGGAAAATTCTCTTTAGTCTTTAATAATGTTGGAGTTTTGTGAATATCCTTACTGTAAGTGGAAGTAATCGTGTTAAAATAATCACAATCAACGAAATAATACGTATTATTTTCTGTGGCGGTGGTGTGTTAACTGATTTGAAATTATCTTCATGAGTCCTCATGACTACTGCGTTAACAATCTACACTATTACAAAAAGTTTTTTATATAGTATTTTATTGTAAACCTATGAATTTATCATCGGATGTCAGGACTCTTTATTCTTTTCGCTTAGAAAGTTCCAATTTTCATTCAAAGAATAAAAAATTTCACGCAATTTTTTTAATTTTCTTTTTAAGATTTTATTGTGAATGCATATTAAGGCAGGAAAATTGCAGTTTAATTATTTGTGTAAACATTTGTAAATTTGTTAAATACGTAAACTTTTTAGCTTTAAAATTAAGGTTGGTACTCGGGAGCTATCTTTTTGCCTATATATAAGAAAGAGCACAAAATTTCTAATAAAAAAATAATTGTTAGTACAATTAATGTTTTCAAAAAATTGGCATAAAATTTGTTTGTTACTATAAGAACTGTAGCTTTATGATATGAGTTCAATGATTCTAAATCGGGTATGCGCTAAATGACGATATGTGTAATACTATATCAGTGAGCATTACTTTCGTTGGTCTAGATATACTGTAGGCTATAGTAGTTACTATCTATGATAATAACATATATCACTACCTCACTACCATTATGCGACTCCATAAAGCTAAGGGCCATAGGCTATGTCATTTAACACGCAGCATTACCAGGTTTTTAATCTTCTGCGGCGGTTGTTCCGCACACCCAGGCACATCCTTCTTCTTACTCTCCATCTAAAAGCACACACAGTGAAACATGTAAAATACCCCACGCAATTTGTACTTTTCTGTTTAAACTATGTGCAATGTTCAGTGTCTAATCGAAATATGGAAACCTATCAGTGATGTATCAATTCGAGAATTAAAATTCTCAATATTGCGCTCCGTAGAGAAATATAATTTTTTTTTATTTCTTGTTACTCAATTATTAAAATATTCAGTATAGTAAAAAACCACGAAATATGTTGTACTGGCATCTAACTTAATCTAGGGTATGACAAAAAGATCTGAATTATTAGTGATTAGTTATTTATAATAAAGCATATTTATATATAACACACTACATTACGAAAGTATAATTAGTCTGATTTGTTTTGTTATTATTTCTGGAAATATCACTATGATTTTCAATATTTAGTACACGTATGTAGCAACTTAAAAACTACATTATCAAACAAATGCTAAGAAGAAAATTGTTATTTCTGCTAACATGTCTTTACACTCGTAAAATATTTCCAGCTTTGTTAAAAAAGTTTAAAATATCTTAAAGTGACTAAAGTAATCTACTATATTTAAATATTGCTTTAAAATTTTGTGTTAAGGTACCACGAAAACCCACCATGAAAAGACGTGGATCACTAACCTTCCAATTTAAAACTAAGAGGTTAGTGAACATTAAAATTTTATAGTGGTTCCCATATATATATTATTTGGATCCAACTTAAAATTATTTTTATTATCACCGCGGGATAATTTAAATAAATTTATCAAGAAAATATTAATCTGTTTTGTAAATAGATTAATATTTTATAATAATTTTCAAAACTAAAAAAAAAAATATGTAATGCCCTAATTGTGTGCGCACAAAGTGTCGTACTTCAGAACTTTGTGGCGAAGCTTAACAAAATTTTAGCCAAGTCAAAAAACTCTCCCTAATTTTTTAATTTTTTTCGAAGCGTATTTTAATGTCAAAATCTATATAATAGGACTACGTAAACATATGTGGAACAAGATGTTTCCATTATTTCGCATTTTAAATGAATTGTGGTTTATGTTATATAAAAAAACATTATTTTGACAAAATCTAGAAAAATTATTGTTAGTTGAAGAACCGAAATATGTGATACTACTGCGGAACCAGGGATAAATAAAAGTAGGTTTTCTAAACATGCAGTAGCAGGGCGTATTATACGGGAACCTCACCCGACTCTTAGCTTTCCAGTTCAGAGTTGAGTGAAGCTAAGATGTGTAACGCAATGTTCACGCACATGGAGCATTAAAGAATACAGAGGAGAAACAGTTGATTATTCCAAGAAATGCAAGCGCACACACCAGCAAAATGGAATCACAGTCCAGTAACATTTCCGAACGCTTTCCACCAATCAGCGCCTGGTAACTTACTTCTTAGTCAGCAGCCTAGCCAATAGGTGACCTATCGCAGCATGCAGTAACAAATCACATGTTTCCAGATCCTCGTGCAGGCAATCAGCGAGAGGTTACGCCCACACAAAAGCAAACGCCACCTAGTTTAGCCTCTGTGTACTTCTCTACTCTGTGGTACAGACACACGTCTGTTACTGCCACGACCGCACCTTCCCTCTAGCCCGTCAGTCAAGATGAGGATTGATAATAATTTTCACATTATTTAGAAAGTTTATAAATTATGAAACCAAAATTTAACACTGTCGTTAAGAGTATATCAACAATTTGGAAACTACCGCTTTATAAATGTTTTTAAGAATACCAGAGGCCCTTAACTGTGTAGTTCAGGTACATACAAAATTTTCATAATAACTAATATATTTCGATGGTTTAACATTACCAGAAAGCATTTTAAAATGCTGTTTATTATCTTTGTATCGCTTAGTTGACCATGAAAATATTGTTACCTTCAGCTATCACAAATTTTTCAGTTAGTTAGGTATAGCGTATTTTGGGTGTGTCGGATATTTAAATTAATTAAGAATAACTTTGTAAATATATCTATTTAATCATAACGTTATTAATAAGGGATATATTTTTAACTATAGGCAATTCAATGTAAAGTGAGCACCATTTGAAGTCCTGTCATTTGGAAAAACTGTCAGTAAATTTATTTTATTACAGCCATATACGTTATCTTTCGAGACCGGTGAAATGTATACGCTGTGAGCATTACTTATATGGCGATATTTATTTAAATAATGGTAGAAGTATCGAAAATGACTGATAGGAAAAAAGTAAAAAGGACTGTAAAGTGCTCACTTTACCGTGGACAGCCTAAACATATTAGTATACTGCACACACTTAGTATTGTCATGTTTTAATGTATTTGGAATAAATACGCACTATAAATACGTAACAAATTAAGTACAGTAGGCCTATAACACTCCATAATTTTTAAAGGAAGGGGTAGTTACGAATCCGAAAGTATTAACATAACTGCAAAGTTACGTTAAGATATTTAGGTTACGTATGACTAGGAGTTAGTGTAGCCAACTTCGCTGGCAAAAAAGTATACTTACTGTGTTGTTGAGTTGTTGGACCAACTGCTCCAGCTTCTCTGCGTACCGGCGTGACTCATCAAGATTCCTGCCCAGGTCCTGCACCTGGGGCACACGTAAACAGTATATACGTAGATAACATGTCACACTCTTACTACGCCAGCATGACGCCAAGCTTGTCAGCATCTCACCAGTGTACGTGTTGTGCTGATAAGTGACATTTGACTACACCAGCTGTAGTATAGAGAAGCAGTATATACGTAGTTAACATGTCACACTCTTACTACGCCAGCATGACGCCAAGCTTGTCAGCATCTCACCAGTGTACGTGTTGTGCTGATAAGTGACATTTAACTACACCAGCTGTAGTATAGAGTAGCAGTATATACGTAGTTAACATGTCTCACTCTTACTACGCCAGCATGACGCCAAGCTTGTCAGCATCTCACCAGTGTACGTGTTGTGCTGATAAGAGACATTTAACTACACCAGCTGTAGTATAGAGTTGCAGTATATACGTAGTTAACATGTCTCACTCTTACTATACCAGCATGATGCCAAGCTTGTCAGCATCTCACCAGTGTACGTGTTGTGCTGATAAGAGACATTTAACTACACCAGCTGTAGTATAGAGTAGCAGTATATACATAGTTAACATGTCTCACTCTTACTATACCAGCATGACGCCAAGCTTGTCAGCATCTCACCAGTGTACGTGTTGTGCTGATAAGTGACATTTGACTACACCAGCTGTAGTATAGAGAAGCAGTATATACGTAGTTAACATGTCACACTCTTACTACGCCAGCATGACGCCAAGCTTGTCAGCATCTCACCAGTGTACGTGTTGTGCTGATAAGTGACATTTGACTACACCAGCTGTAGTATAGAGTAGCAGTATATACGTAGTTAACATGTCACACTCTTACTACGCCAGCATGACGCCAAGCTTGTCAGCATCTCACCAGTGTACGTGTTGTGCTGATAAGTGACATTTGACTACACCAGCTGTAGTATAGAGTAGCAGTATATACGTAGTTAACATGTCACACTCTTACTACGCCAGCATGACGCCAAGCTTGTCAGCATCTCACCAGTGTACGTGTTGTGCTGATAAGTGACATTTGACTACACCAGCTGTAGTATAGAGTAGCAGTATATACGTAGTTAACATGTCACACTCTTACTACGCCAGCATGACGCCAAGCTTGTCAGCATCTCACCAGTGTACGTGTTGTGCTGATAAGTGACATTTGACTACACCAGCTGTAGTATAGAGTAGCAGTATATACGTAGTTAACATGTCACACTCTTACTACGCCAGCATGACGCCAAGCTTGTCAGCATCTCACCAGTGTACGTGTTGTGCTGATAAGTGACATTTGACTACACCAGCTGTAGTATAGAGTAGCAGTATATACGTAGTTAACATGTCACACTCTTACTACGCCAGCATGACGCCAAGCTTGTCAGCATCTCACCAGTGTACGTGTTGTGCTGATAAGTGACATTTGACTACACCAGCTGTAGTATAGAGAAGAAGTATAAACGTAGTTAACATGTCACACTCTTACTACGCCAGCATGACGCCAAGCTTGTCAGCATCTCACCAGTGTACGTGTTGTGCTGATAAGTGACATTTGACTACACCAGCTGTAGTATAGAGAAGCAGTAGAGTGGGAGTTATACTGCACCTGTTACTCTCACTGCCACTATAATAGCTTCATTTTTATGTTTATTTTAACGTTTTATTCTTAAGCACTTCATAATATTATATTAATCAAAGAAAGCATATCATGAAATCTGATGGTTGCCAAAATATCTGCCCCCCCCCCCAATAAATNAATATTATATTAATCAAAGAAAGCATATCATGAAATCTGATGGTTGCCAAAATATCTGCCCCCCCCCCCAATAAATACACAGTTATAAAAATATTCGTACATATTTAGACATCCATCAGGAATTAAGGATATTATAGTGTTCTCTGTTCAACAAAGCAATTGTTTTGGTAATTATTGGTAAGTTCAAAGAATAGTGATTTTAGTAGATATAAATTTTTGAAGGACGTTTGTTAAAGTTATCTAAGAACCTGGTGTCACTGTCATATCCATAGGACGTACATCAACTTAACACTAGGCTACGCAGCTAATTTAATTTTCTTATAGCACTACGGTAGTACGATTATGATGAGTCTGGGGCAACGGCGTCTGGCGTATGAGCTAGGAGCCGGCCGACGCCATCTTGAATATACCTTTTTTCCCGTTTCTCTCTCAAAAATCTTGTTTTTTTTCTTGAAATCGGCAATTTTTTGCATCAAATTTTCCTTTTTTCCTTAAAATGTCTTGTTTAACCCTGAAGAATCACCAATCCCCTCATTTGTAAATAACGAGCCCATTTTTGCAAAAAGAAGCATTTGGCAGCAGTTAGGGTTCTCGATTTTACCAATTACCTTGAGACCTATGACATTGAACCTGTGCCCATAACCTTGTAAAACCTTGAAACTGAAAAAAATTATAATAATTATAAATAAATCCTATACACTTTAACAATTTTCAAAAAAATTAAAACAAATTAAATTAAATTAAAAACATATCTTAAGAAATTATTTAAAGATAATTATTTAGAATTACCGGGGTTCGACACGACCGGCCCTCGACAGGTAGGCTAGTGTCCACATCGTCTGCCATATTGGAGGTCAGTGAACTTGACATTGTCCTCAGTAACAGTTAACTTGAAAACCCAAAAACTCCAAAAAATTCCAAATAATGTAAGAAATTAGAAAAGTTTATTAACCGAAGTATAAATTACACTGATATAACCCGACTGCCAGTTTATATCCAGATGACCTTGACCCAATACCTTGACCTTGAATGACACTTAACTCAAAAATTCGCAAAATTGTTTTAAAAATTAACAAAAAAATATAAAAATTGTCAAGAATTATTTAAAAAATATAAAAAAAGTATTAAATATTTATAAAAAAACAAACGTTTTTAATGTTTTTGTTTATAGGGGTAGAAGGACAGGGAACGATCAGTCTCCATAATATGTTACCCAACTTCCATATTGAATATAAGTAACCTTGAACTTTACCTTTGACCTTGATATGTTACCTTGTATGAACTTCAACCCAAAAATCACGCAATACCGCAAAATATAAAATATTTCATAAATTTTAAAAATTATTTGAAAAAAAAATCCATTTCCGAAGGATTTCTTAGCACCACATCCAGTAAGCGACTGACCCTCACCAATATTTCTTTTTTTAATTAGTTGGTTACCCTCCACTCCCTCTATCTGTGTTTCTTATTGATTGATTACTTGTGCTCAATTCACTCCTCCACCCCTTCTCGAAAAAGAGTTTTTAATTGTTTATTAATCCTGCTCAATCGACCCGACACCAATGTTTCTCATTGGTTAATAATTAGTGAACAGGCTTCGACCCCTTCACCGTTTATCATTCTGTCGAATTCACTCTGCCAACCATATTCATTTTGTCATTTATCAATCGTTTTCATTTTCATAAATCACAAAATGATACAAATCCCAAAGGTCGGGGAGAAAGTACAATATTACCACCGACTACCATGTAGGATTCTATTTCGCCAAATCACATTTCCATCACGCTCACTCATTCCTTCTTAGCTGTGCTCCAACCACCATCTTGTATTATATCCACGCTTTGTTATTCCTTGACAGCCATCTTAGTTTCCATCAGTACAACCATCTTGCATAACATCGTAACCATGTTTCCTACATGCTTATTCTATATAATTCCACGTCAGAAATATATGATTTAATTTCTTTAAAATATCAGAGGGGCCGGAGAAACAAACATTCTCTCATGCTCTCTAATGCAATGTTATTAATCTTTGATTTAGTTTTTTTAGTTGCGTTCCGTTGATTCCCTATCATTCCTGCTTGATTTAGTCATAGAACATTATATTAGATCTTATTCATGCTCTACAATTCCACCACTATTTACTAGCCTACTGATTACTCGGTCCCCTCAAACCAGCATATTTGATTACATCACTTCTGCAACCATTGGCTAACATACGGACTTGTCCTTTAACCATCAAAATTTTTCATTTAGTTCGTCATTTGTGTTTACTGGAAAAATAACTGTGGTTTATTAGAGCAGGACCGGGTATGTAGATATTTATGTAGGACCTCTCTTCGCCATATACTGTACTGAAGTATGTCTCTCCAGTCTAGACTCAGCCTTCACCCTCCCCTCCCCTTGTCATAAAAGTCAATAAAATGTCAAACACTTCAACAGCTTACTTCCAAGACTGCTACATCCAACCTGCTTAGAATGTATTACATTATTCATATGCTCTTTTATATATGCTTTAGCGTATACCTTTGCTAAATTATCAATGATTATGCACATTCAGTGATTGGCCTACACAAGAAATCACTATACTCTGTCCACATCATCGTATTCATTTTTATTATCATGATCATCAACAGTATCGGATTGTAGTGACAGATCTGAAAGCCAAAGCTACCTTATTCCCAAATCAGGGAAAGTAGTCATGCTAGGCTAAGGTATATCAGCACTAGCAAGAGATGAAACACTTTTGTTTATTATTTGAAAACATATTTTTTACGTACACCAAACTAAAAACATAAAAAAAATATCTCGACGTTCTCCATACTATACATGCAGTGTCTTTCCAGCAACATTCTCACTTTTCACATAATACATATAATCTGCTTATACACAGCTCGATACAGTCTTATGCCAGCAAGCATCCTGCAGGATCCTAAAGTTTTTCTTTTAAGGCCTCTACAGCCTCTGGAATGCTATAAACGTTGTATAATGCTTAATTTGGACTCTTGAATACCCGCCGACTGATTTATTCATCCAAAGAATGAGGCTTTTCATGGGTACACTCCAGCCAAACATTACATTTTGCCCTTGAATGAAGATTATTTTAGGTAGAATCTATTCGATATGGAATCAGTAATAACTAGTGCAGGACATTTCTTTTTAGCTGCAGGAACTTTTCCTTTAGAGTTCTTGATAAGTCTCTTCAGCTTATCACTTCGTTTGAACAGATGTTTGCACTCACATTGTTGC
The DNA here is from genome assembly GCA_002778355.1 of Clitarchus hookeri. Lineage (NCBI taxonomy): Eukaryota > Metazoa > Arthropoda > Insecta > Phasmatodea > Phasmatidae > Clitarchus > Clitarchus hookeri. Next base: position 74,356 of record NQII01006747.1, read on the forward strand.
ACAACACAGGAAGGACTCTTCACTGAAGTGGTTCCTTCGTGATTCCGTGCACTTTGGCTGTGGCAAATATCTTCTCACTGTAACAACAACGAAGTCATCGATAACGATACTGCTTTAGGTGATGCATCCGAACAAGTCAATGACATTCCCGAAGAAGTAAATGGTGACGCTGCTGTAAGTGACCCATCCGAAGAGACGAAGACGCAGTCGGCGTCTTACCTGAAGAAGTCGATGGCGATGCTACTTTAAGCATGCCGCTCTAAGAAGTCGATGCAACTGCTGGTATTACTCCCGAAGAAGTCGATAGCTTCGTCGGTATCATGTGCGAAGAAGTCGATGGCACTTCCATAGACCCCATTAGATTTGGAATATCCAAAGACATCACAGATGCCGAATAAGACTTTGACTCAAACGCGAATCCGCAAAAGCCAGACGAGACGATCCACATTGTACATCAACCACTGCCAAACTAACTTCTCAACATACACCCAACTACTTATTATGTACACAATAGCAAACGCTATGACATGATGATGACATTGTACCAATCATATTACACCAATAAGACGTTGTGCGGACATCGACCAGCCAATCACATAGTTGCCACATGATTGCAGCTGGCCAACAGCATGCAGGATCTTATCTTCTGACATAGAACCGCAATTAGCAGCTCACCTAGCACTGCACTTAGCACCGCACTTAGCACGACACAAACCGTAAATGTCCCACAATGACACATAATGACCCATATTGACTCATATATTACTAATAAATGGATCATGATGACCCATAAGTGACACCTAATGACATATCAATAACACATATAGTCCTATAAATGACCTTAAAGACCCACAATGACCCACATATTAAATCGTTGAGGGGATANCTTAAAGACCCACAATGACCTACATATTAAATCGTTGAGGGGATATCTAACATAATATTTATCCAGCTCACATATGCAAATACTAGTGTAAACCTCTTTCCATGAATAAAATATTTAACCCATGTTGCAATAGGAAAACCTAAGTCAATTTTGCACCAATTTTAAGTATACATATACATATATACACATTATATATACACATATATACATTTAAGTATGTATACACACCCACATGCGCATGAAACCATATTAAGGTGAGAGTAAACAGGCCACACATTACAGAAATAGGGGAAAAAATTGGCAAGTAACAAATCTAAGACAATGCACTTCATGCACTGAACAGCGATACATATCTATATTTCTGAATCAAAGCTATATTATACTGTGAAAAAACATAATAATATAAGTTGCATTAATCTTGAATCTTCAGAGGAAGCATCTTGTTCACAAACCAAAAAACCTGACAATTGAAAACAAAATAAATATAGCCTATTCCTCTTATATAATTTTTTATATTACAGAGTACACGTCATAACAAACAGAGGTAAATTGCTATTCTAAAATAGTCCCTTTTCATTATTAACCTGCAAACATATATACGCAAGTTGGAAATGTTTGAGCTCACATGCCATTGTATCACACAGACATACGAACGATAAATTTTGGAAGGTGAAAAGATAGAGCTTAATCACGTATTATCGGTGTTCATTTCTGCGACAAACTTTGTACAACTCCATCACGCCCAGAAGAGTTCCGATGCTTGCTGGCATTCTTGCGCTCTATCAGCCCCTCCGGATGCCATGAAGAAATAAATCTCATATAATGAAATACATAAGTAATATTTTAACAAAATGAAATATTAAAAATACCTATCTTTACTTACATGAGGTTTATAACTAAAGCAAAATTTAAAAAATACCAGGCTGCAGATGAGATTACTCAGAACCCACACCCCTTGTCTAACTATTCTACAATCTTAACCACGAGACTAACATAACTTGCTTTAGAAGTCTTTATTTTTATATTAATTATACTTGCAAGTATGTACAAAATGTTAACCAGAAAATCACCTTTCCTATTGCAATTTTGCAACTCAATTTATACCTACTTCTTCAAAAAAGGAAGTTATTTTATTAAGAAGAATACATTTTGACACGATTACCACACAAGAAGCGAGGCTGGGTAAGGCAGGAATGTGACCAACTACTATTATTAAAACAATGTTCACAAACAACGGCGATAGTAAAGCAACTACCGAGAATGCAGGAATCTGCAGAAGTACGTAGAATATCTGGGTCTGGCTGACACAGTGGGGTTGCGGCAATTACACAAACATCTAACGACAGTAACCGTGCCCAGGATACAAGGGAGAGCCAATAGGAATCAAGGATATCGGAGAAGGTGGACGAGAAGGAGAAGTGAGGTGGAGACGGCGGCTAAGGGCCGGGGTGTCAGTCGGCGTCGGTCCTCCCTGAACGGCGTCTCCGAGCGGCGATTGGTGGTAAGTGTCTTACACTAGGGTGAGAGAGCGAGCCCGGAGCCCCTTATATCCTTGTCCTCCCATAACAGATTGTTCTTCACACCTACCTCCGTCCCTAGCGCCACTAACTACATCACGATGTAATTATTACAAGTTGAATCAGTAAAAATCCCTCGGAAATAATAAGTTGTACTCAATTAATTATTCTCTTATTTCCTTTCATGAACTGCAATAACTATATTTCCTTAAGAGGTAAAACAATTTACTGTATTTCATTTTAAGAGATCCGTGTAGCAAGGAAATATTAACAGTTAATGCTTAATACGGTCACTATTAATTGAAATTTTCGTTTTATTACTGTTTATTGATGTTTTTTGGGCGTTTTGCGTTTTTTAAATTCGAAATATATTTATTTTTGCACACAACTACAATTTACATCACCCATAGTTTTCACACAAACAGTTATATACGGTTTTACGTTGATGAGTGTTCGCCGTTATGCTGAAGCTCTTGGATACGTGTCAATATAGTACCAATATTTATTGATGTATATTACAAACACAGCCGTTGTAGATTTTCAAACGAGTAGTTTTACATTAGATATCTTTGTATTCTTACAAGCATGTGTAAACGTTACAAACAATTTCCCAATAGAATTTCAAATATATTTTATAGTGTATAGCAGATTGTATCACACAATTTGTATTATATTTACCACCTTTCTAGACTACTGCGCCCATTGATTAAAATATAGGATTGATATATATCAAGAGTAAAAAATAAGGGGAAAGGTCCCAGCCATCTTAGATTTATAAATTTTTGCCGTTTGTTTACTTTCAATTGGTTTAACTATCTTTTCGGCATGGTACGGCATAAAGCTTCTTTAAGGTTAACGTATTGCAACATCTATATTACGGATATTAAGATTTTTAATCTATAAATGTCTAGAAGTCAGAATTTTGCTTTGCCGGCAATCCCATATGTTACAGAATCCAAGTAATAGCGACTTTAGAAAATGTACGAAACTGTGCGCAATATCCTGTTGATCAGTAAATCTAATGAAACCCTTGTAATGCAGATAGCTGAGAAATGACCTTTATCTGAGATGTCGGGGACATTTCCGCCTTAAATTATGTTAGCCGCGATTTTCAGGACAGGCATTATCTTAACTTTTCGGGAAACATGATTCTTAACTTTATCTCAGGGGAGTGTTTCCACCTCTCGGGCACTGTCGTCCAGATGTTTAACATACCTTATTCACGTTACGCTCGTTTTCCGAAGTCTTATCGTCCAGTAGTCTCTGAAGGTCGCCAACCTGCAAATTTGACACAAAAAGTAAAAATTAAAAATGTAACAAACGAAAATATAGAATCAATTTTTACTTTTAACTATTATGTTGTAACTTGCATAATGATACTGATTTAAAGGAATTATATGGATATTTAAACTTTCATGTGTTTCGTTAGACCCGGTTGAAAGCTATTTAAAGTGGCCAAAACTATTTTTGCACGTATTGATATCGC